>PVKB01005215.1:0-105807 GCA_004027205.1 Ctenodactylus gundi
AAAAAAAAAATCCCACCAGGCCTTTGAGGATAAATATGTACTCCAAAATTCATAACTTATCGCAGATTGCTATTGATATTTCAAAAATGTATTTCTCTTGGACACATTCATAGTGGTTGCAAGGCGACCGACACATCTATTTAATAACAGAGCCTGCATAATTCTTCCATGCTACTTACACACGAGAACCTGCAAACACCCTTTCAATCCCCACAACAAAGGTAATAAGCTTTTGTCTCTTCTCCTCCTCTCTCTCGTTTTTCCCCCAGCTTCAAGCATTCTCCTTAATGAGCTGGGCTTCTTTGTAACTCAAGAGATTTAGTATTCTGCCCAACAAAACAATTTATTGCCCAAAATGTTCCTACCGCAGATAAAATCGTCGCTTCCCCAATACTTCTGGCTCCACAGTTAATACCCTAATGTTTCATTTACAGCTGAACAAAGCAGCTTATCTCCACTAAAAGGGGAATTAGTAGTAAGAAATAATTTCAATCATCTGCCGAGTTTCTAAGGGAAGCCATGACGATGACTTCTACATTCCTGCTGCTATCTGATGACAGGTGGGGGTGGGGGCTTCCCAGAAAATAGAGCGGTTCTGTCACCTTAGCTTTGTAACTTGAACAATGCAGCTACATAGATCAGGCCCGAGTTAGGTCTCGGCTGTCAGGAGAAAAGAGGAAAAAAAAAAAAGAAAAAAAACATCCACGCTGGGAAATATGCTGTAGTCAGCGGTTCTTAGCTACAGATTGGGTACTAACTCAAGGGGAAAAAAATTGGTTTGAATCAACAAATGGTTCCATCTCCCCCCACCCCCAGTTGGCAGCAAACTTATTATCCACCTACAACCGCCCGGCCACAGTCTATTACTGACTAGTATTAGTCTTCCCGGGCACGTCCTCCGCGTGGCGCCGCGAGGGCTGTATGTCCTGACACGCGCGCACACGGCCTCAGTGGTGTGTGCGGGCCCAGAGGCTGCCGGAGACGGGTGGGGAGGGAGGACGCAGGATGGGGCTGGGCGGGAAGGCGGGGAGGGTCTGAGGCCCATGGGAAGGAGAGATTTGCCTTCCTGGGAAGGACCAGGGGGAACTCCACCTCCACTCTTGCTGCTACCCACCAGGGGTCCCCTGAAAAGGCCTTATCGATATGCTGGAAAGGGAGACAGTGAAGAGCCCAGGGCCTGGGGTCCCCCTCCTGACCCTTCCAAGGGAGTGGAAAGAGGCCAGAAGGTGGGCCCCAGAGGGATGGACACAGAGAGACAGAAACGCCAGGGGAGGGGAGGAGAGATAGACCGCAAACTAATGAGTGTGTGTGTGTGTTTGCGTGTGTGTGCACGTGCACACATTTGCGCAGTGTTAGGGATTGAGCCCAGGGCCTTTACACTGAGTGACACCCCCATTTTTGTTGTTTGATTTTGAGACAGCGTCTCGCTAAGTCACTAGGTTGCCTACGGTGGGCTTACACTTGGGGCTGTTCCTGCTTCAGCCTCTCTGAGTGCTGAGATGCCAAGCCTGCGCTGTGGGGCCTGGTTATACTAAATCTTTATGTACATATAATCTTTGTGCTACCCAGCTACACTCATGGCTCCACTAACATATTCCGCTGAGAAGATAGAAATTCAGGAAAGGGAAGCAATTTTCCCCTAAGTTCCCAGGCCCAGGACCACCCCCAAGCCAACTGCAATGCCCAGATTCCTCCATTCAATAATGAGATGTTGAAATTTGAAATCAAACCCCTTGGGGTTCATGTTTCAGTCTCCTGGGGGCTTTTTCACCTCTGCTAGCCTCCCAGAGACTCACTTCTCACTATGTTTCCCAGGTTGGGCTTGAACTTGCAATCGTCCTGCCTCAGCATCCCAGAGTGCTGGGATTACAGGCCTGCACCACTGGGCTGACTTAGGGGTCAAGTAGGATCCTGTAGCCCTTGTGAGCTTTGGGGTCTGGGGTGAGGTGGCCCAGGGACAAGACCACAGAGAAGGAGAGGTCCGTGCAGAATGGCCACTAAGCAGGACACCTGAGCAGGGGTTGTGAAATCTACAGCCTTTGGGTGCCCCACTTCCTTTCTTACTGTATGACTCTGGAAAGCTGGGGTCTTGGGGTGATCCACCACCCTTGGGGTATGTGTGTTAGCCACCAAGTGCTTACCAAATCCCCTCCTAAGGCCTGAACTTGCCAGATGAGAGTCACCTTAGTCAGAGATGCTTGGAGCCAGGATCAGGGTAGAGGGCTAAAAGGTCGCCGTCTTAGGGCTCAATGTTGATCAAAACTCTGGGCCAGGCCTGCTACTCTAGGGAAACCATCTCGGGCATAGTGGATTCTGTAGAGTCCAGCACAGGATTGAGTCTGGGTTGGCCCCAGATCATTCCCTTTCTTATCCAACTCCTGTTCTACCCTAATCCATGACTCCCGCCCTCACACGGTTCTCCTGAGGGCATCCTAACCATCAACACCTCGCACACAAGTCTCCATCTCAGGCCCAGCCCTAGGAAATCTAACCTCAGACAGACAGAAATAAAAAAGAAACTACATAAACCTGCGGAAACACTATAAACATGCCTTTGAGAATCATCACTGGGTGTTAGATACCACAAGGACACCAAAGAAAAATGGCCAACAGACATCACAGAGGAACAAGAAAGGGTCACATCCCTTGTCCACCAAAAATAGGTCCTTCCTGGAAAGGGAATAAAGGCTTCAGGTTGGGTGTGTCTACAGCAGGAACCGCAGGTCCTCCCGCACCCACTGCCAGGCACTCTGGCTCAGATCTCAGAACTGTTGACTGCAGGGAAGAAGTTACGGCTCAGAAAAAGCAAGTCACCAACATACCAGGCCAAGCAGGGGAAAGGAAGCAAACCTGTGTGCTAACACCACTCAAAGCCTATGTTCCACCAGGACCAAGGGTGGCAGAGATTTTTGGGGATCAAGCCACTGGTTGGGATGTGAGCCAACGACTAGCCAGCAACTTAACCCACGGAGCACAGTACTAGGAGGAAGAAGTTTCAGCTAGAGCCCAGAGAGAGGTAGGAGGTGCAAACACTGCTGTCCCTTCCTTGACTGACTCCAGCCCTCTGCCCTCAATGTCACCGTCACTGGCAAGTTTTCCAGCAGTGTTCCCCAGCTTGTTTGGAATGAAAGACTGGTTTTGTGGCTGGTGATGTGTTGCACAGATGGGGGTAGGGGTGGCACTGGTGTCACTAGCTCACCTCACCTCAGATCATCAGGTGCCAGATTCTCATAAGAAGTATGCAACCCAGACCCTTCACACGAACAGTTGGCTATAGGTTCCCGCTCCTATGAAAACCTAGTGCCACCCTCGATCTGACAGGAAGTAGAGCTCAGACAGTAATAAGAACAACAGGGAGCAGCTGCAAATACAGACAAGGCTTTGCGCCCTGGCCCGCCTGGCACTCACCTGCTGCTGTGCAGCCCTATTCCTAACAGGTCACGGACCAGGACTGGCCTGTTGCCTCAGTGGGGGGCGGAGGAAGGGGAGGTTCCAGGAGCCCTCACTTCACAAATTTAATTGACAATCACTTGTGGAGTACCTACTAGGCCCTGAATGTTTACTGATGCTCAACACAGTTTCAGTGAACGACCTCAAGTACCAACGACTCCCAAGGGGAAGAAACAGGTCATGGCCCAAGCAAAAATCTGCACTTCATCCTCATTTTGGGAAGTGCTCCGAAGGGAATCTACAAGGTGCCAGAAAAAGGGATTACCAAGGGGGCTGGACCAGCACGCAGGGCTCGGGGAAGCCTTCCTCGGGCAGTGACAAGCACACAGAGGTCTAAACACGACTATACAAAAGCAATTAGAAAAGTAGAAGAAAACATTTTCGATGGTGGAAAACTATGTGTGGAAATCCCCAAAGAGGAAGAGGCCGGGCAAGCTGTCAACCTGGGAAATAATCCCAGGTTGGCCCGGCGGGCAGCAAAGGCGAGGCAGGTACACAGTGGCATTCGTAGAGGGGTCTGCAGAAAGGAGGTACAGAGAGCCTGGGGTCCAAGGGCGCCAAGCAACGAGCAGAGAGGTTCAGGCCCGGGGAAGGCTAACGCAGGTCTGGATCCTTGCTCCCTCTGCAGGGACCGCAGCCTATGTGTGTCTCACAGCCTGGCCACGTAACCCACAGCCTCCCTCACTCCTCGGCCATTCCTCGTTGGCTAAGGCCCACGGGACAGGAGGCAGGCAGGTTCTGGGAAGAAAAATCACACCCAGACCTCATCTCGCGTGGCTCTCTGTGTGCTCTGGGAGATGATCCCCGTGAGCAAAGACATGACACCCAAGGCTGCAGAACTGAAATTACGGTAAACCACAGATACACAAACACGCCGCTTTGCAGCCGAGGTGCTGAACCCTGTTGGGAGGCCACATTTTCCGTGAAGAAGAGAAAAGGGGCCTGATTCAAAACAGTCTGCCTAGCTAACTGGGCAGAGGAGGAGGGAAAGGGAGCCAGGGGAGCGAGTCAATGCACAGCTTCTACAGCTACCTGGGGAGACATCTGGTTCTCTGGCTGCTCTCCTTGGGGCCTCTGTGTTCTCCCCTCTCTCACAATCCAGGGCGCATGATCCCACTAGTTGATATACAGGGACATCAGCAAATGCTATTCACCAAAGAAACTGGCCTAGAAAAGCCAGGCCACAGGATGCAGAGGTGTGACGATCACGGGCAGGGCACAGTGCCCGGGCACACCGCTGATCCACCCCCGTCGCTGTGAATTCTCTGGCACACAGGTAGTGCCTCAGAGGTCAGCGGAGGACGGAAGGAATATTCTTAAGGACACGTGGCACGTGAAAAGGGCCCAACGAGGAGTGCCAAAGAGCTTCGGAAAAAGAGGGGGCCCTTCGTGTGATTTAAGACCCTCCAGGAAAGTCCTTGTTCCAAGCCATATGCTGGAGACAGTTTCTGTTTTTTTATTTAAATCCTTCTCCTTGCAACTACTTATTCTATATTTGCAATTCTCTGACATTCCCTACTCTCCACATCCCCCAGGGCATACAAATCACAGCAAACAACCCGATCGCTGGAATCTGTCTCCCTTTAAGCATACACACATTCTTATAAATGGGCAGAAAATGGTTTTGCTGCATGCCGGGGAGAAAAACAAATCTCAAAATGCGTTGTCAGTTCTTTTAACCACTAATTTCTCTTTAAAGAGACAGCATATTGATCCCTTTCATCAGAACTTGCCAAATTTGTAAATACGCAACCAAGAAGACGATCCAAAACCAATTTATCGTGCAGTGATAAGGCAGAACATGGCACCCCACCCCGACCTCATGGTTGGGCGGGCCAAGGACACTTTAGGCTCATGTTCTCATTATATTTTTTATCATTTGAGGAAGAAGGGATTCTTCTCCACAGAAAAGTGAGTCTCTGGGAGGCTAGCAGAGGTGAAAAAGCCCCCGGGAGACTGAAACATGAACCCCAAGGGGTTTGATTTCAAATTCCAACATCTCATTATTGAATGGAGGAATCTGGGCATTGCAGTTGGCTTGGGGGTGGTCCTGGGCCTGGGAACTTAGGGGAAAATTGCTTCCCTTTCCTGAATTTCTATCTTCTCAGCGGAATATGTTAGTGGAGCCATGAGTGTAGCTGGGTAGCACAAAGATTATATGTACATAAAGATTTAGTACAACCAGGCCCCACAGCGCAGGCTTGGCATCTCAGCACTCAGAGAGGCTGAAGCAGGAACAGCCCCAAGTGTAAGCCCACCGTAGGCAACCTAGTGACTTAGCGAGACGCTATCTCAAAATCAAACAACAAAAATGGGGCGTCACTCAGTGTAAAGGCCCTGGGCTCAATCCCTAATACTGCGCAAATGCGTGCACGTGCACACACACACACACACGGAGCATAGGTTACTCTGAATCATACACCCCAGGACCATCAAAGTTTATGTGCTATTTGTCAGGTTAAACAGGCTTCCTAGATGTCATCTCATTTCCACTTGCATTCAAAATCTAGGGCCTGAATTCCCGCCCCCCCCAAAAGTCACCACCTTCATCCCAAGATACTCACTGACCTGTTTTAGATGCAATGATAGCAAAGGCGCGTGCTGGCTGTCTTTATTCAGACTTTCCTTTTTTGCTTGGCTCTGTGAGAGACGGTCTCCTCAGCCTGGTCCTGAGCTCACTATGTAGCCCAGGTGGGCCCCAAACTCATGGCAATCCTCCCACGCGTTGGGATTCCCGGTGCGCACCACCATGCCCTACTAGATTTTAGGCGGTGCTGGGGAATTGAAATCAGGGCATTACACGAGCGCTCTAACCACCGAGATAAGCTCCCAGCCCTATTTTCTCAGTCTTGATAAAATGCACTGAAAATAAAAAGCAGACACCTAAAAATGAAGCGAATGGCTTTGCTCTGCTCTGTTTACTTCACTCTTTGTTTCTCTCTAGGATGCCTGAAATACAAAAACGGATCTTGGACTCTGGGATCTTAGCATTACGGCAATAATAGCGCATGGCACGGGAGACAGGGACAAGCCAACAAGCAACACACAGCTGATGAAAGGTGCACGTGAACACTGCTGCTCCAGAGACCGCCTGTGCCAAAGGTGAAGCCCATACACTGCATGCAGTCTTCTGCAGCATGTGAGAGATGAGGAGTCCTCTACCCATAGGGTTCCAAAAGGCCTGGAGGGGAGGCGCACCATGTACCACAGTTGCCACTGGCAAGGCCACCGTTCCTGGTGCCTGCAGACCCTGTACCCAGAGCTTCCTTGCAGACATCTGCGGGTTTGCCTATTCATGCCCAGCGCCTCTCACACACTGTGCACTCACCTTAGCGTGCATGATCGCTGCACCCCTCTCTTCCGGCCAGTAAATGTGTCACCATGAAAGGAAACAAGATTGAGGAAGGTGCACTCCCGCTGGCACCCTGTGATCTACGTGTCCAGAAGATGGCCACACACCCAGGGACGTCACGTTGGCATAGGAGAGCAACCACAGGTCCCAGCTCTGCAATTATCATGTCTAGCTCCTTTCTGTACCAGCCACACAGAACACAGGACACAGGCTGTGTGGCAGGAGGTAAGCGACAGGTGAGGGACCCAAGCTTCATCTGTATCTGCAGCTGCTGCCCTCACATGCGTCGCCGCCTGAGCTCCACCTCCTACCAGATCAGCAGCAACGTCAGATTCTCACGGGAGCATCAACTCTACTCCGAACTGTGACTGTGAGACACACAGGCTGCATATTCCTTGTGGAAACCTAATATATGATGACCTGAGGAGGAGCTGTCAGCAAGGCTAGTACCATGCCCCATCTGCACCTATGGACAAACTGTCTTCCACAGAACCAGTCCCCGGTGCCTACCATGTTGAGGACCACTGCCACCAGGCGTGGTCCTTTCCTAATCAATAATCCCACAGAAGTTGGAGAACATGCAAGGCCAGGGCAATATTGAGTGGTAATACACACCTTGGTACTAATATCCTCAAGTTCCTTGGCCAATGCCAAAACCTACCATGGAGAAAGGGCCTTAGCATGTGCGCTTATGGCTGGCAAGATGGAGATCAGCGTGGTAGAGCTCCTGTAGACATCATGGGTGAGGGGTTTGATCTTAGAGAACGGATCAGTTATCCAGTGGCTCAATTATTAATTCACCAATGACAAATAAAGTGAGCAAAAATTTTCTGAGCCAAGATTATATTTGGTACCATTCTAGATATCCTGTTGGGGACCTTGTGGAAGGTGAGGAAGCCCATTTAAAACTTGAGGAAGGAAGTGACAGAAAGACCCGGAGAGAATGAAAGAAAGATTTTGCAGGTCGAGAACCTACAGGTGGTGACTCCACTGGCCTGGGGTAGGACAGGAAGCTACGTGCCAACAACTGTCCTTGATACATTTATGAAACCTGATCCAGACCCTTCATTCTGACTGATGGTGCTTTACGAGATCAAGAAGAGGACCACTTCAGTTTCCTCGGAAACACTCAAGAGGTAGCCCTGGACCTTCCTTCCCAAAGGCCGTCAGGAAGATGGGCAGCCAATATGGAATACAGTGTGACCTGGGCTTTGTGATGCTGGAACCTGCCTCTCTCGACTCACTGCATGATCTTAGACAGCCACGTGGCCTCCTGAGCTTGCGGGGGGAGTCCTCCTTTGAACAAAGTGAAAGATCTGATCTGTAGGTCTCTTTCAACAAGAACATTGAGGAGGGAACTTTGGTCAATAGTAGGCAATTCTGCATGAACAGTCTATCCTCCATCTCAGCGCAGGTGACATTCCATGTCAGTCCTAGAATGTCCTTGAGCACCCATCACTGTCTATTCTAATCATCTGCCTAACAGCAAGGACTAACCACTTTCTCATCTATTTATACATTTATTTGTTGACTTCCAACAAATAAGTAGAACACAAGCTGAGAGCAGCATTTTGCGCACCCAATCCCCAGTGGCTGAGCAGAGCTGGTGTCAGGTAATGTCCCAAGATGAAGGATGCCATGGCGTCCTTCATTCAATTTTCTCTCAATGCCCAGAAGCTGATCCCAAAGCTGAGAACTCCACAGGTCCCCCTCCTGCATTTCAGACTGTTTCATGGGAACAAAAATAAGGCTCAGATGGATAAAATATCTAGCCCAAGGTCCGACAGCTGGGGAGTAGAAGAGACATCATGGAAACTCAGTTCTGTCTGACCCCAAACCTCCCCTAACAGGTATCTCTTTCCCATTAGCTCCCAGTGTAAATTCAGGGAGGCACCACACTTTCACCATAATGAAAACATACAAGTGCCTCGCACGCACAGATTTTCCCCGACTGGGAATGCCCATGTGACCATTCCCTTTTCTCGGACAAGCGTGTGTGTTTCACTTTTTATACTAATGCATCTCCTGCTTGTAACACTACAGCATGTTTGCTAAGCAGTCCTTTGAATCTAAGTTCCACTTGAGTAAGAAGTTACCACAAGGCAATTCTGGACTAAGAGTATCACACTTACCTTCCTTCATCCTCATACAAAGAGTATTAGATGGTACCATACTCTCAGTCTGGGAGTCCCACGACTGGAACACAGGAAGAAAGAGGGGACAGTATACCTCTGGGAAAGGTACATACTGAAGGTCACTGGAAACCCAAAAGATAACTGTCAAGTTCATCACTTCATACCCAAGTCCAAATATAAAAAAATTCAGATAATTCTGGAGATTATTTTAGGGTCAAGAGTCTACGAGTCCAAGTACTTAAAACGATACCACTTAAATATGAGCTGTCAGCATTTTTTTCCTTTCTCCTGAGGGGTCCAGATCTGTCTCAGCAGAGCAGTGACATTCTCCTGTGAGATGCCTGCAGGGGCTGCAGCTCTTAAATAGAAATTTTCAGCTCATGAGCTGAGCACTGAACAAGACACTTGACCAAAGACACCTGCTAGAATCAGAAAAAAATGTACCTAACAGCAACCACTCTACGGTCAACTGCCATATGCAATTCTTTATTTTCTTTACACGCCAAAGAACACTCTTGATTCCTTGGCCATTTCTGGCCCCGCTTCCTAAATGTCACATCTAATGAACAGCTCGCTGGCTGGACGTCCCTTCTTCTCTCTGCAATGTGAGCCCTTCACGGGGCGATATCTACAGACAAATATCTAAACTAGACTCACCCGATGGAGGCAGCACGCAGCTCCTCGACTTAATTGCATTACACATCTATAAGTAGGGAGCAATTTATTCTGAAGTGGTACTTGCGCATTATTTCTCTTGGCTTCTTCAGAAAGCACTTGGGCTGAGATTCTATTTAATGGAAGCTGGCGTTGAGAACCTCAGTACAAATAGCGGGTTGCGTATTAACATTTTAATTATGTGGCCGTCCTCTGTGAAGAGATGAACCCGGATGGACACAGACTTCCATTCCTTTTAACTACGAAAAACACTTTTCCTACCATCACCCCTCTACTCATCAGTCTGTTAAAACGTGTCTACACCAGCGTGCGACCAGAAAACGGAAGGAATTCGGTGGCCTCTCCCACACTGTCATCAGCATTTTAATAAGTGCTAACAAGGACCCAAGCACTTTCATTTAATTAAAATCATATATCATTTTTAATAATTAGTCATAATTAAAGAGAAGGATGATGATGACCCAGGAATGATTTGAAAAATCTACATTCCAGATAAAGCTTAAAGCCACGATTTTTTAAAGGTTCAAAATAAACCCTTGGAAGACTGCACGTAGCTTTAAGTATGATATAATTTATGGAAAGGAATAAGTCTAGGGTGCTCAAATATTTAGTAGAAGTGAGAATAATGAGTTGAGATAGAATTAGTTTAATTAGTTTACTGAAATGAAGTCTTCGGAGTGGCTAAGTGTGATTTACGGGGTTTTGTCACTTGAAATAAAAAAGAGGTAATTAGTCCCTACTCAAATATATTGTTTTTCTCAGAATAGGTTGAATTTTATTTTAGGCGTTAAACCAGAACCAACTTCCCAAATTGATTTATAAATGTTGTGTGGAGAGATTATCATCTAAAGAAAGGTCCCTGACCGTGGGGCCGGAGGCCACTCCTGGTCCACAGCCTTGAAGGACCAGGCCGCAGGGACAGATCATCAGCCAACAGCAGGTGGATCAGGGAGACCCGCCCTCTATCAGTGCACTCCTATCAGGTTTTAACGCTGAAGATGATTGACAGGAGGCGGGGCTTTGCCCTTTTCCCAGAGCTGTCATCATTCCAAAGCTATTGCCCAAAACCCACTGCAGAACAAGCACCCCTAGCCAGTCCTCAGAGAATGGTGTTAACCAAACCGTTCCCTGGTGTCAAAAAGGTTGGGGACCACTGCTCTAGACAACCACAGAAAGAAGGGATTCTCAAGGTTGGAGCGATGGAATTACATCCTTCAAGGGAACATCAGGCCATGCCTGGTGAGATCCGGGCATCTGAGGGGCACCCAGACTACAAAGAATGTAGAACCAGAGATGCTACAAACACTCAATCAAGCACAGATCAGCCCCACAACCAAGAATCCTCTATCCCCAAGTGCCACCAACCACCACCTTGGGGAAATCCTGCTGCGAAACAGTAAATCTACGGCTGGAGTCAGAGCTCAGGGGTTAAGAGCATTTGCCAGGAAAGCGTGGTACACTGGGCTCGATTCTCCAGCACCACCTAGACCGGACACAGTGGCACACGACACCCCTGCGGGAAATAAATGAATAAATAGAAAATAAAACCCTGCGTCGCTGGGCCTAGCTCATTATTTTCAAAAATAAAGTTTAAAAAAAAGAAAGTAAATCCCGACCTAAACATGTGTGCCAGCCGCCAGCGTTGGTAAGCACCCACGCTCTGCCATTTCCAAGCCCCAGATTCACATCGATTTATTTGCATTTCTCCTATTAAGTGCAGTCGATGTTCAAAAACAAATCATTAAAAGTATCCCACTGCCGGTAATGTGTACCAAGAAGAGACGGATACCCGAGACTGTACACGCCCTATTAATGTTGTATTAATGTATCAGAATACCATGAAGCCATATTAAAAACAAAAAGTTGTGTGCACTTAATAGATGCAACAGGCGCATTTTTAATGTGTCATTTCACTACTACGAAGTTACAGAGTAACTAGTATCCCATGACTCCGGATTTTGCAGTCCAGATACTTTATATCAAGGAAACAAACACAAAATCAGCGAGAAATTTCAGAAATGACCACTGGGAGTTACGTCCAGGTGCATAAAGATTTCTATTTCAGATATGGATCGTTTTGTGTCTAATTGCTTATTGCATTTTACAATGTCCCCCACGAGCTTTATGTATTATTTGCGTAATAATGTCACAGTAGAAGCTGAAGAGAGAAAGGGGAGGAGAGAGGAATTTCAGAGCCTGCAGAAATTTGCACAGGAGCCTGGGAGACGTGATTAGTCTTTAGATGGGAGCCGGTGCCTAGGGCCCCATGTAAGGTGCTTTACATGATGGAAGGTTAGATGACAGAGCTCTCTGTGCCCATCCACTCCCCTGGGGAGCCAGGACACAGGGCTTGTCTGACACACGACATGGCAGACACATCCAGAAACCATGACCTCGGTCTAAACGAGTCAACGGGCAAGTATCAAAAGGAACACTTCAAGCAAGAAAGATCATCGGCCACAGCTTGTCTCCTCCCACTGGGAGATCTGCGTGTGCAGAACGCTCACATGTAAAATACAGCTCTTTCACTCCCCCTCCTCTTCGTATGTTTACAGAGGTATTTCCGACGCTTGTGATTTGTGAGATCACTAATGTCCCCAGTGAGATGTTGAGTGAGCCACAGGGAACGGACCTTGGTCCCCACAAAATCAGAATTTCTCATTAGGTGTTTAAAGGGTTTTTGGTTTTCCCTGTTACTTTTCTTCTTGCTTCTGGAGGATGCATTTCTAGCTCCAGAAACAGGGAACTGAACATTCACATGAAAAGCAGAACCCAGGGAACCTCAGGGTACTTGTCACAGTGACAGAAAAAAAAAAAGTGACCAATGGTAAAAGCAGCCTGGGATTTGTAAACAGTAATTTTTTTTTACACTGTTTGCTTTTTATACACATGTCTATCAATAAAGGGAACCGGTTAAACAAATTATAGTACAGAGAAATATGATTACAAGGCAGGTGCTAACAAGATGGGGTAGATAATTTATAAGTACTGACACTGAGAGGCTTACACGCTATTTTTAAGTGATGACAGGGAGTCACGATGATTATATGAAGTGTGTACATTCTAAATGTGTGTGTTTCGAATGCACCCAGGACAAACCTGGAAAGGTAGCTACTGATAATTGCCTAAGGGTGGGAGATGGGAGGAGGGAAGGGGCCAGACAGTCCCACTTTCACCTTGTAAACTTCGTAGTCAATGCTGCTTTTTGTCTCACCTCAAAACTGGCGTTACTTTTAAAAAATCATGCGATGAGTAAGGCATTATTCAAAGTTTACAGAAAAACACTAATGTATGTATGTAGACACAAGCAAGCTTGCACAATAAAAATTTTTAATGCGGCTGAAGCTGAAATTCTCCTAAAATACAGCTATCGCTAGATCAAAGTTTAGCTTTTTAAAAAAAATCTATATGTTAATCACAAATGTGTATCACTCTAGAATGATCTTATATTTTAAAATTCGGACTAAATTATCTTTTCTACCTTACATCATGCATTCAAGGTCCTCTGGATACCAGCCACATCCCTTGCTATCTATAGCTTTAAGAATTCATTTATTTTCGTTGATGTATAGAACTCCATCGCCTAAAGTGTTCTATTTGCTCCCATCAGGCTATTTCTGATTTTTTTTTTTTGGTCCAACTACATAATTCTTTTGTAATTTTAAAACTGCCTAAAAATAAGATACATTTTGGACAGGGGGAGGAAAAGATATACTAGTCACTAAAGCTCTTTTAATTTGATGGTGAAAAAAGGATTATTAAGTCTTATTCCATCCCAGCTCTTTTTCTCTTCCAGGAACACGCAAGCCGCCTTCTGCTACTACTGCTCACAGCAGTACGGGCCACAGTTTACTGAATGCTCATCACGGGCCAGGAGCATCACTGCAGTCCTTCCCTGCAAGGCATTTATTTGGCTCTGTAGAAAGGGAAACCGGGTTTGGAGAGGTGCTACCCAGCCCACAGGGCAGCAGATTCTGAATGGACGGGGCAGAGGGGCCCATCCTGTCTTGCACGAGATCCTGAAGAGGGAATCAACAGTGGGATTGTGCTTCCCTCCCTCCCACCTCTCAGGGCTGAAGCTGTCACTGAGCTGGTACCAAGGTCATGTTCAGTTGGAAATCCGGCCAACAGACAAGTTATGCCCAGACCAGCCAGGCACAAGCTCGGGAGGGAGCAGCTCTGGAGCGACTGGACTTGGCCACCCTGGCTGCAGGAGCTTCCTTTGCCCTCTCCAGAGATCACAGTGGGTTCGTGAGTGCACAGGGGATGTGCCAGACTTCTACTGGTACCCTCGTTGCCCCAAGGAGGTCACGGCCAGGGGAAGCTCTGTACACCTCTCAGGCTCACGTGACACCACCACTTTCCACTCTGAGGCACGGCATTCAGGCCCCGGACCTAGCCCAGGAGCACCCACCTGGGGTCAACTAACGCGCTTCTCCACTCACTCCTCTGCCGCTTTCTCAGCGGGAATCTTCCAGCCACACAGGCCCCTCCTGTCTCCTTCCCAGAGGAGTCAAGCTTGTTCCACCTTTAGGGACTTCGCGCATTCTGTTCCCTGCGCCTGGAAGGGTGTTTCCCCACAGAGTTATCTCACAGGGGCTTGTTCCTGTCACTCCTTTCTCTGCTGACAGGTCACCTTGGTGGGCCTTCCCCAAGCCCCTCTTCCCGTTGTCACGTGAGCACCTGGTCCCTTCCCTCTCCTCCTCTGCACTCTCAACCTTCAGATCCCTTCAGGTTTATCTACTTACCATCTCGCCCCCTCCCCACAACTTAAGTCCCAGGACAGCAGAGACCTAAACGCCTTCTTCCTACCTGGATCCCTGCAACAGTTCCTACATCCTAGTGAGGTTTCACAGGTGTAAGTGCGGATGAGTAAACACAGGAACGAAGGGAAGTATCACATGTTGTGAACTGCAGTGCTACAATCTCTCTGCACCAAGGACAAGGCCACAGAGGATCCAAAGATATTTTTTCCCCCTGTGCTACAAGTAAGATTCTGGAGGAAAGAGGTTTGCATTCTCCTTGGTTGTGAGGACAGGATTTTCACTGAACGACTGATCTGTGTTTTAATGATAAAATGATTCTTCAGAAAGTCTTCTCCTGTGTCACCTGCAGGGACAAGTGTAGCATGTA
Source organism: Ctenodactylus gundi (assembly GCA_004027205.1). Classification (NCBI taxonomy): domain Eukaryota; kingdom Metazoa; phylum Chordata; class Mammalia; order Rodentia; family Ctenodactylidae; genus Ctenodactylus; species Ctenodactylus gundi. The sequence goes on from PVKB01005215.1 coordinate 14,746, forward strand.
GACAGGCTGCTTCCCCAAGGAAATGTCTGGTCTGCTCACTTAGCACATGAACCCATGCCACCTCCCTGCTTGGGGGACACTGGCTCCTTGTTCCCCATTGTCCTCTGCCCCAGGGGCGTCCGAGGATGATATATACAGAGGCTGTTCCTATAGAGAAATTCTCCATCAGCGGAATAAAGTGAAAATGATAAAGTTAACTAACATTTTCCCATATTATAAAGATTTTTATTTAAACTGGTATACGACGTAATTCCCTGTACACCAGATTCCCTTCATGGGAAATATCAAGGGAAAAAAGAAGTCAAATCTGAAAGTTGTTAAACTTTAAGCATTTACATTTCCCACCATTTCTACAGAACTCTTAACAGGAAACACCATTTTTCTGAGCAATCCCATGATCCTTGGTGACAGGAGGGAATCCTGTCTGTAGGTGTATTGTGGACTTGGTACAACACTCACATAACATCTGCACAGGTGCCGGGTACCCTCCTTGTTCCTGGCTTCTTCCAAGGAGTTCAGATTCCAGTGGAAAAGTTTCCTGCTACATTGAGTGATACCGAATTCTACCCTTCTCTTTACCTGACCGGCATGACCTCAGTCTCTCTGCATGGATGTGTTAACTTTCCTGTTACTTAAAAGTCTAAAACCAAGATTAATTAGACTTGTACTTTAGGAAAGAAAAAAAAAAAAATTCCTTGGCCGCCTGAACCATGAAAACAAACTGCACCGATGATCTTTAAATGACCCAGAAACCAAGATAATTATAGTTGTAATTAATTACATAACATGACTCTCCTGGTAGTTGGCTAGAGGTCTAACCCAGAAAACGCCAAGGCTGGAAAATTTGAATTTGGAGATTTATCTCAGGCCCGGAGCTGGGTGAGTCCTCACCAGTTCCTTATCTTTCTCTCAGAGTGTTTGACCTCAGGCAAAAATCACTTAACCTGTTCTTATCTCCTGTGCTCATCTATGAAACGGGAAGAGAAATAAGTCCCCTCCGAGGAAAGGCTGTGCTGAGTCATACAGTCATGATTTGGAGAAAAATGATTTCACACAGAAAACACTCGAGGAATTTTAATACAGCTGGGTTGTTCCCGGAATGGCACTGGGAGCCAGGAAGTTCTAACACTGATGCCTGGTTTATCAGAATGTTACGCTAGACCACAGCAAGCTAGACGCTGATGGACCCCCAGGTACTTGCTCCCATAAGGCCAGGACTCCTTTCTTACTAAATACCTGCATCAGTTCATATATTTTAAAAAGTAGCCCAGACATATGTACTCTCTTACTTTGCAACGGGTCCTAAAGACCATGACAAACACAACTGAACCTGAACCTCACCACTGAGACTGTGACACGGGATCCCCCATGGCTGGCTCAGGGGCCGGGTGGAGGGCCAGCGAAGGGTTCTGGCTCCCAGCTCCAGCTCCCTAGAGCCTGCCCCTCACTTTGCATTTGAACCAGCACACACCCAAAGGCCTTCTCTCTATAAAGGGTCTTGTACTGGAGACTAGGTCTCTCAAGCAGCACCAAGTAACAGTGACGGCACGGCTACTGTCAAAACTGCAAAGTGAGTTGAATATGACCCACTTCACGCATGTGAAGATGGTGGTGAATGAGAAAGAAACTGAGCTGTGGCCTATTAATCTGTCACTGCATTTACTGACAGGCCAAGTATGTGCAGGACAAACCTGACCGTGCCAACGAGGAGCCTACAGTTCTAACTCAGAAGGAGTTTTAGTTACTACTGGCCCCAGGCAACACGCTACCTCTTGGAAGGAGTCGGAAGACCAAGAACATATATACAAGTACGAGCATAGGCAATAACATGGCAGACATCAGAATCCACAGAAAACTCTTAGCCTTGGGGACCTCAATGCAGGCCTCACCTTTGGGGGCGGGCATCAATGCAGTGTCCACTAATTTATCTTTCCTTTACCACAAAATGGGGTTCCAACATAGTACCTTTGAATGTGTGCTAAGCAGACTTTCCTGCTGTCATCAAAACCAAAGGTAAGTTAGACTCTTAGGCCCCTTAGAGTGCTAAAACAGGAAGAGGGAAGTAGTTTTGGAAACAGAACGTTGAATTTCAACATCAGTTTTGATGCTGAGTAATTAGCAATTTGATCAGACAACTGATCTCACTTCTTTGAGCTTCAAGGTCTTTATCTTCGGGTAGAAATAAAGAGATTAATCTCCCAAGATGACTCAAGAGATTAAATACGTTAACACTTACAAAATGGCTGGCCCACTGCATGAACCACAGCGGGAAACAAAGGTATTCGTTCTCCTCCATACATGGCCGAGTGCACCTACATCTACCCTAACAAAGCCGCACGGGCGTAACTCGAGAATGCCTCGGCATGTCCTCCCACCCACAGCGGATGGACGTGGTCCTGGTAAAATTACCCAAGCCTACCTTCAGATCAGCAAAGGCGAAGGCCTTCAACCACAGCCACACATCCTGGATGGGACAAAAGCTACGTGATCATCAGCTGCTTCAACAAATCCAGTTGTTCGAAATCAGAGGGAAAAAGCGCCCTAGCAATGATGGTACCAGCACCCGGAAGAAGCAGGGGCTCTGCAAATGAAGCCATTCGACATTCGAAGAGCAAAAGAATCTAACAGGACAAAGGCTGGAGACAAACTCAAAACATGTATGTCTCTGCAGATGATTCCCCTAGGTTTCTTTGTTTTTTGGTTATTTTCTTGTTCGTTTCTAGTTCAGACATGACAACCTCCCCTTCGTCCCAAGCAAACGGATCTTCCTGTCAGGTAAACGTGACGGCAATAATGTTGAGGTGGGGTCAGGGTCCGTGCGAGCCAGGTACACTTTCTGAATAAATATACATAATATACATATTGGCTTAAGGCTAGAGTAGGCTGGATACCGTGACGCCCTATCTCAGAACTCAAACCCTAATGAATAATTCAACCTGGCAGAATAATCCAACCTAACAAGGAATAAGTAAGCAACTCAGCCATTGGAAGGGACTACTGCATGGGGTACCAGCAAGAATACTGATTTAGGGGCTACCTGTGCTGTGCCAAGTACTGTGCCCAGGACCTTAAGAAGGGCATGCCAGCGTGGCCCCTCTAGAGACAAGAAAAAGATACGGGCCCAAATATGGGATGTTTACTTCTGCAAGGCGGTGTAAGTCCGGCTCGGCCTCTCTACCCACACCCATGCGCCATGGTACTTCCTTTACTGCGTGGCTTACGCCAACCCCGATGTTCAGAGTATAAATCCCAGCCAGTGGTCCTCCCTCTGCTCCACCAGAGCTGTCGAAGAGCTCATGTCATTTCTGGGTCTGAATCTGCCTCTCCGTGTGTGTCTCAGAAAGATACTTTATCTTTCAAGTTTTATGGCTCCTATCTGTGACTAAAATATCATTTATGACAATTCCCATCTGCTAAGCTTCAAAAGTGATATAATTTCATTGCAAAGGGTTGCTACCGGGGGCCTAAGTTTTAAGCTGAGATTCAGGAAGAATTAGAAAGCACCTCGGCTGGATACCACAGGAAGCTGAGCCTCTTTCAAAGGAGGCCACTTGCTGGGGGGCAGAGAGAGGAGAAGCCGTGCCATGAATGTGGCAAGGTTCCTCGAAATGCAGGGTCCAGGGCTTTGCCCAGAGCCCAGCAAAGAGCCAAGAAATCAGTTCACACAGGTTACTCCCGCTTCTTATTCTGAGCAAGAAAGCAGAGGGCCTGGTCCTCTGTCATCCCTGACAGTTATAGACTAGCTGTACACCTTATTAAAGACTACGGTGTGCCTGGGCACTCTCTTCCGGCCCTCTCCCCTGCAGAGCCCAGCGTTTATTACAAAGGGACCGGAGATGAACGCCATCCATTCTGCTGGAAGAGAATGCACATCACTTAGTGGCCGCGCGAAACCAGGACAACGTCGACTGAGCAGCACAGACCAGCATCCGCATTGCAGCCGAGGGCCAGCCTGCCTCCTCAAGCCACCTGCTGGCTCTCAGGCTGTCTTTATTAACTCTGACCTTGGGTCTTTGAAATCTCTACCTGCAAACACATGTTCTCTGTTGTAAATATCAAAATACAACGAATCACAAATAAAAATCCAGCAATTATACAATATTTAAGTATATTTTTTCTTTTCTCCTCTCCCTCCCTTCTTTCCATAAAGTTGTTTCCATAGGATGATGTAAGAGATCTCAGGGGGCTTCAGATGACTGTAAACCCTAATTTTTGATGGAAGAATGAAGAATTCCTGGTGTGCATGTTGCCCCTCCACTGAGAGGTGCTCGTAGCAGGCATTGCTGATCAACTGTCAAGCCTCCCCCTCAGTCAGACTTGGCCCTTCTCCCAACAGCCACTACTAATCAGTCTGGGTTGGCATGATCTCCTCTTCTGCATGTGGCCCCTGCCCCACAAGGAACTTACACTCTAATTTGGGCAGCATAACCAACTGTCATAAGGAGAACTCCAAGCAAAACAGTCCTGTAAAGGTTCATATGAGGTACCAGAGAGGGGCCAGGTAGCTATCTGATTCTCCTAGGAAAGTGGGCATTGTCCATCTCTTTAGATCAGCCAACACACAGAATAGCCAATATATTAGCGGACGTAAGCGCTGTCCGTTCCAGCTCCATGGCTCTGTCTACAGTGCCTAATTGGACTTAACACCAGATCAGAAGTGTAGATAAATCTCTAAGCAGTACCTGCTTAATATCTGCCACTGCAAATTCCTTTGCAACTATTTCAAATTAGGTATCAAGGGTAAGAAAGTCATGTAACCTGAGAGCCATTGATATAGGGGGAGCTAAGTTTTCAAACACATTTTCAAAAAGTTTTAAGACAACAACTTCTTGACTCAGCAATCACACTCCTAGGAAATCAACGTGTCAAGCCAGCCTGGTGGCGCAGACCCTGTAATCCCAGGGAGGCTGAGGCAGGAGGATCCGCAGTTTAGGTTCAACCTCAGCAACTTAGCAACTTAGTGGTTTCAGCACTAAAAACTAAACAGCAGGGGTCGGGGCACGTAGCTCAGCACAAAGGCCTCAGGTCACTTTCCGACAGAGTGGATATTCAGAGATGGGCCTTTTTCCATTCCTCTGCTGGTGCGGGTGCTGCCTGATCACGAATTGTGGTCACCCATTCCTTTCAGGAGATCAAAAGAAAAAAGATTCTAGCTCAAGGATGGGTCTGGGTGGTGGAGGTGGTGTGCCTGCTGGCCTCTTGAGGCTTCGAGGGAAATCAATAACCCATCCATGTTTTGATAAAGTTCATTATGAGCTTCCCAAGGGGCTGGTGTGGGAGCAGGAGCCAGGCAGGTCTGCCATGTGTAACAGCAGAGTGGCGTCAGAAATCCTGGAGAGAACTACAGGCAGAGAGGAGGATGGACTGTAGGCAAGTCAGAACTGCGGAGATGGCCGTCCCCATCACACACCGATCCTGCTGATGCCGGCGTTCTCCTAGTGGAGAACTGTTCCTAGGGTTCCCCATATTAGTATTCCACTTGCTATGACAGCTACACCCACCACTTCCCTCTCCTTCTTTCTGACCTCGAGCATTTTATGCATAAATGTCAGGGCTCTTTGCAATTAATCATGCCTCCCACAGACTAATTGTGGACAACAGTCCTGCAATTAGCCTAAATGCATTTCAAATATGCATGAACTTCAGGAAGCACCCGCATTCCAAAGGCTCCAGTACCAACACAGGAAAGCTAGGCCCACTTTTGCAACGGGATTGCCAGATCATAGACGATGGCCCCCATGCCTGGGGACGGCTACTCAGAAAATCGTATCCTGAAACACAGGGAATGAACTCGGCAAAGTGGTGCGCTTGGGAACACCAAGGGTGGCCCTTAAAGGACTTTGGGTAAGGGACGCTTAACAGAGCTGATGAGGACAAAAATGCCTTTGATTGTTCAGCCGTTCCCAGCAATGGACGACATGAAGGAGGTCAGACACACACAGTCGTGCAAAACAAGAATCTATAAGGGATGAATGGAAAAGTCCAGCACATGTTTAATTTTTTTTTTTAGATTATTGTACTAAAAGATACACTCCCTCATTCCGAACACACTTCTCCCAACATTCTGACTACTGTCTGAAGTGGTTCTGGAAGTCATATCTCGGGTTCTTAGTAGTACTATGGTGGTTGCTTCCATGTCTCGAACCGGTTCAAAATGTTTCCCCTTTTTTGGACATTTTGACCTTGGGGGAAGAGCCAGAAGTGGCACAGTGCCGGATCCAGCGAACGAGGTGGATGAGGACGCACCAAGGGTTTTTACAAGCTTGCTTGTTCTGATGGACGACACACAGGAGCAACACTCAGCACTGTTTTGACTGTATCTCGTAAAGACACTCAGGAAAGAAGACTTCGGAAACTGCTTCAGAAAGCAACACGAATGCCGGCACACATGTACTTGAAGCAAGAGGGAGGAACTCATGGCAACAGAAGTACTGTATTTCTATTACGGTGATAGAAAATTTTAATTTAACCATTCACTATATATTCTGGTCATGCCCGGACCCTTTGTGACCCATATCTGGTTGTAGAACCATCCCCGTGAGCACTTACTTAGCACCAGTAGGGCAACCAATACAATGGGCTTGCAGGTTGATACTGTGAATTAATATATAAAACAAAGTAACTTAGAGCAGGAGTTCTCGACTCCCCTAGCCCCCCAGGGGACCTCGGCAAAGTCTGCAGACGCAGTGGTTGCCATCCATGGGCAGAGGAGGGAGATGTTCCTGGTAACTCATCTAGTGGGCAGGGACGTTCTATACAGCGCACCCTGCACGGAGCGACCACTCAGGGACACACTATTTCTCAGCTACTGTCAAGTGTGCAAAGCTGGAGATGTCAACAGTCCTGGAGTGAAGACACCGCGACACAGAGAAATGAAGCAGCAGCGTGGATTCTGGGACGCGGAAGCACTGAGAAGCTTCTCAACTCTGAGCAGAACAGCACTGCGTCTTGGAGCGAAGCTCGTGGCCTCCTTGCGCCTCAGTGTCTGCCTTAGTAAAGTGGGAGGAGCAACTCCTAATCCTCAGGAGAGCTGCAAGAATGTGCGATGATGGCAGAGCGAACACCTGCCACAGCGTGCCAGGCAGCGATTAGGATAATTGCAATTATTAACGTTGTTTACTTCTTTTCCAATCACGTTTCCAAACAGAGACACAAGCAACTTGGTGGAGAGTTGTGCTACCTCTAATCAGGCACCATGGCAAATATCCCCTCCATCCTCCCAGGAATAGACTAGTCTCACTTCAAACAATTGTTACAGTCAGAATCCAATTGACTCCACACAAAAGTATTGAGATAATCAGCATATTAAAGCCAACACTATAACCATATGTTAATTATGTAAATGATTCATTTTAATCAGCTAGAACCATGTAAAGAGTAACTAGGAATGCAAATGCAGGGAGTTATTAAAAACCTCATTATTATTCATCTTGGTTCCATGCGTGAACATACCCATCCAAACAGATGAATTAATAGCGAGAGGAAAGATGAAAGCGCTGGAGGGAGAGTCTGCGGGACACCATCTGTCCACCTTCGCTTCTTGCTCGGGTCCCCACTCGGCAGAGAAGCTGGCCGTGGCTGCAGGAAGGGGGCCGTGGGCCTCGACCGCAGGGCCTTGGCACCTCCCAGCCCTCTGGGCACGCTGTGCCTTCTGAGTAACTGGGTGTATTCGCTTTTCGCAGGTGGGCTGGGATCAAGTCAAACTGCTATGTTAAAGGAACCAGATTTTTCAGAAGGGCAGGGTCTCCCAACTCATGGTTGGCTTGCAAAGACCGCCTTTCTCGTCCTTTTATTTCGCCTTCATTGTGACATCTACCACTGCCACTTTATTTATCAACAGGGCAGCGCACGAATATTGTGAGACTGAAAACTGCAGTGTGCGTTTAAAAAGTATTATAGTAAAAGACACGTGACTGCCCCGAATTCCCCCCAAAATGCTGACTCTTGCTGCGGACACAGGTAGCCCATCATTCTGGACATGTCTTCAAGCTGCCTCATTATGGAGACAATTCACATTGTTTACCTTTCTTGGTCAGTCTGACCATGAACAAGACCCAGAAGATGCACACTATCAGGGCTGGATGAACAGGGTGGATGAGGATACTCTGTCCTGTTTTCACAATCCCGCCTTTCTCTTGGACGGCACTTGGCGGCAGCACTCACTGTACGTTTGATATGCCTCATAAAGACATTCATGAAAAAAAGACTGTCAAAACTACTTCAGAAAGTGACAGGAAGGACGGCCGAAGGGTGTTCAAAGAGAAGGGGGAAGGAAATTAATGGTAACGTGTCTTGTTATATTTTTAGCTTGGATATTCTCTCCATTTTCCAATCACCCTTGCATAGTATTACTGACAAGTGATGATTGTCTTATGATGTTGCTATTAGTATTGTTTTTGAGAGCTTTGTAAGTGAGCATCTCTGTATGTGAACATTTCATCTTCACCGCAATCTAAGCTTCACAGAAGCAAAACAAACTTCTAAATAGCACATAAGTTGTCACTGGTAGAAGGCATGGCTGCCAACCAAGATGGCGGAACTTGGGAGTCACACTGTCCCACACCGGCTCTCAGCTCATTGGCTGATTAGAACCTTTTGGAAGATTCTCACTTTTGGGCATGGGCGGAAGAGTACCATCTCTGGACTACCTATCATTTGCATTCTGAGTGGGCTCCAAGGATCTGGGCTCCGCTGGCTCACAAATGAATCCATCTTATTTAGTCCCCACTGATAAAGATGAGATAACTCGGTTACAAACAATATTGTAAGGCACATTTGAGGGTGAATCAAGAATTGAATTTAAATTCAATTCCAAATTTCCCAAGTTCCCAATGAAGGCACGGAACTGTATCCTTGGGGGAATTATAAAGCACGGAGTTTTAATGACATGGCAAAAGTCAAGGTGGGGATTTGGATTTGACCCCAGGTCTGCCTGGTCCTTGCTGTTTGATTTCCTACTCTTTGGATAAAGCTCTTGATGTCTCCCAACAACCACCCTCTCCCTCTCTGTTGGTTTCTCCAGTGCATCTGACAGGACAGTTGGCCACAGGAACATGCTAGGTACCTCACAGGACCATAGCCACCAGCCACCGGAGGCTGCTGAGCCTCTGCAATGTGCCCAAAGCAACCAAGGAAATTCCTTGTAAATTCCACTCCATTTAAATAATGAAACATGGCTAGTGGCTGCCACGCAGGGACTTCTACTGAGGCCACAACACTATTCCATGTGTTGGGATAGACCTGTCACAGACAAGGTTTGGGGGGCAGTTGTCCACCGTAGGGTGGTGGTGACTGCACAGGTAATCACTGCTCAAGCACCACATACTTCCTCCTCAACTCCATGTTCTCAATGCTAGGGGAAAAGCATAAGGACTCCCCACCCTTTCCATCCCATAAATATTCCTCATTCTTCCCATTCCGTTAAGATCAGGAGAACTTCAAGGCCCCAGGGATGTGTTTTCCTTTCTGGTTTAATTCAAGGACAATGGTCCAGCTCTCGCCTCTCACCATTAATCCCTCCACCCCAAGATACCAGGAGGTATGTGCTGTGTGTTCCAAAGTCAATTAAAATTCATGATGTTCTCATACCTGCACAGAAGTTTTTAAGTTTACAAAGTCTCCTGATCAATGATGCTCATTTCTACTTACCAAGAGAAAACTCAGCTAGAAGCAACATTGTAAGGCAGAACTGAGAACTGAACTTAAATCTAACTCAGAGGTTCCCAGGACATGCTTTTTTTTCCCAGGCTTAACCTGAGGATAAGATCTGCTCAAGGTAAATCAACAACAGCAACAAAAGCCACAGTTTTTCTCTTTATAGTAGAGAGGATAAGTTGTAGATTCAAGATAAAATGATGTGTTTAGCTATGTGAGACGCATGCATGTGTGTGTGTCTAAAATCATAACAAATATCTACAAAAACCTGGTTTTTAAAAGTTTTTATTGAAATCTTCTCATCTTTGAAACTAGATTATGTACCATTACATGGGAGCGGAGAGATGAGTAGTGAGACACGTGCCTCCTGTTCCTCAGTGTCCCTGTCCCTGAGACCAGTTCAACCACGTGAAATCATGTGAGCATTTAAGTCTGAGCAGGAACAAACAGGCACCAGTCTCTGCCTCACAGCCCAGACTTGGAAAAGATGCTTCCCATGTGTTACATTTCAAATGTGGTGGTTTGCTCCTCCAAGTCTCTTATGTTTGGAGGGTGATTGGACTGGGGAGATCGACTGCATTTGTGGACGACTGCCGGTGTTGTGTGCTGCTGAATGGTGTGGCCTCTGGAGGGGCAGGTCATTGATGGGGTGGCCCAGAAAGATAGCTCATTGCTCCGGCTATTCTCAAATACCCACCCTTCCTCTTGCAATGCTGTGAGTAGCTGTTCTCCACCAGACCCTTCCGCCATGCTGCCATGGCCAGCCACCCAGGAAGGAACTGAGAATTTCTGAATTGGGGAGTTAAAAATACACCTTTCCTCCCTTACATTTTGAGTGTAGGGTATTAGATCCCTGCAACAATAAAGTAATTAAGATTCCATATGGGATCACGCTCACCTGCTGAGGAGAAGTCAAGCATCTCAATGGGATTTGGAAGAGAAACCACTAAAGAGGAGAAAAAAAGACAAAGCCCAGAAAGGATCCTCCAGATGACCTAGCTCGGGGCCACTGTGCTGTGACAGGACTTCCTCAGGGCCAACGTTGTACAGTCTACAGACAAACCTGCAACTTGGCCACCCAAAATAGTAAGGCCTGACGAGACAGGATGACTTCCAACTTCTTCTTAACAAAACAATAAATTAGGGGTTCGGGGTCTCGGCCAGTCTGCGGGGCATAGCAACCAACAGTACCCATGCCCAGAGCATCTTTGTAAACTCAACAAATGTGCCAGGATTTCATGAGTCACTGACACCAGATTGTCTAAGACCCAGAGGGAAAGGAAAGAAAAAGCATCAAGCCAGAAATCAAACGTGCAATTCATTTCACACCAGACTTTAAAGATACGTCCACCTGACAGAAGTACAATCGATCATCTCATTTTGTTTTTTAAGAGTAAACACGCTCAAAATTAAATGATTTTTGGGGGGTGAGGCGGAAAGACACCCAGAAAGCTCTCCGCGGCTTTGTTCTTCATATTCTAATGCCTTCAAGTCTCTCCGCCTGATGTCTCCTAATGTACTTTCCCTAGAATCCCATTTTTGATCTTTAATCCCTTTATGTGTTTTTTTTCTGTGCTTACTCTCGAATGCCTTTGTAGCTGCTATAATTGGGTCTCTGGCACCGTTTTAATAGGGCTTAGCACAATGCGGGCTTGACAAATTTCATCTAAGTGAGGGAAAAAAAGGAAGAAGAAAACTATCAAATCATCAAAGAACCAGACCAGTTGAAAAATAAACCGCAACCAATATATCAAACAGGACACAAGGTGACAGGCCAGGGAGGGACGTCCAAGCCACGTCAGGCTGTGCCCTACAGCTTATCTGTCCTGGAGGCTTTGTAAACTCAAAAAGCTGCAGGCAGACAATCGAGGAGGATGATTTTTCAATACCCAGTTGAGTTTGGCATTCTCCTCATAAATGTCAGGGCACAGCTTCCCTGGAAACATACACACCCGTGACATCCTCTCCCGGGGCCATGCCTTTGTGATATTTGGCCAAGGTGCCCAACAATCTGGCACTATCTAAGTGACATTCCCCAACAGAGCTCTCTTGGAAACAATGTCAGATTTACAAATGTCCTGGCAATAAGGGGCGATGCAACTCAAGCAGACACCAACAGAAGTGGCCCCCTGGCTCAACATCATTCAAACTTCCTCGGGAAGGAGGCCTTAATACTGACTCCAGAGAATCAGAGCCACATCTATGCCACAGGATGCCGACCATACCCAAGACACAGCTGACTGTCTCTATCGTAAATGCCTGACCTATTCGGGGTCACTCAGCATCTTCCCTGGGAGTTTGTGATGCCCAAAAACTCAAGACCAAAGCCAAAGTCTTATCAGCAGCTCTTAGCCAAGCACAGGAGACTAGCTTTTGGAAATGAGACTGATATAAAGAGAGGAGTCAGAGACACAAAGTCTCGTGGTCCTAGTGTTTCCCCTTAGTCCCAGCTGCTTCGGTGTTATGGTTTGGATCTGGACTATCTACCCAAAGCCTCCTGTATTTGAAGGTTATGAATTACCTACCTACGGATTCCATGTGCCATTGAGAGGTAGGGCCTGGTCAGGAGGAGGGGCTGATCGCTGGGGCTTACCACAGAAGGGAAAGAACGAAGGCTTGAGCTGGAAGGGGCAGATGACTGGGACAGGACCTTGGAGGGTATATGCTGGTTCTGCCCTTCCTTCCTGACTTGGCTTGCTTTCTGGCATCCGTGAAGAGCTTTTCTCTACTGGCCTCCACCATGTACTTCCATTATCATCAGCCCCCACAAACGGATTATGTGAGACCTTCTGAAACTGTAAACTTAAATAAATCTTTCCTCCCTTGAGTTGTGGATGTCAGGTATTCTGTTCCAGCAATGGATAAATAACTAAGAAATTTGGCTATAATGTTTATTCCCTCAATAAAGTCATGACACGGCAGTCACTGATGTGAGTGCTTCCATGTCTGACACTAAACCAGGATCTGTGTTCTCTTGACGGCTTGGGCTATAATTCTCTTTTCTGGGAAGGCGTCTAGTGCACTGTCAGCGGCATCCCTGGCCTGTATCCATGAGCTGCCGGTAGCAAACCCTGGCCCCAATGAGACCACCAATCACGTCCCCACACTTTGCCAAATGTCCCCTGAGAAGGAAGTAGGTATTGGCTGAGAATTGCTGCATTGAAGGAATTTGAATGAAAAATATCATCTTAACGACCAGCAAGGTTCTTCTAGCCTGCTTAGCTAGGGCTATGGTCTGGCACAAACACTGAGCCTATAAAAAATATGAGTCCAAGATTAGGCACCCAGTCCTGGATTTGCTTTAAATTCTTCCTTGCTACAAAATATCTGGCAAGGTCCTTCATATATTTATTACCCTGTGGAGTGCATCATCTGGCTCTCAGGTTTCTGATGACATATATATCTCATAAAGATGTTTATGGCTCCAAAGAGGGAAAAAAAGGTCTCTCATTCTCATGACAGCGGCCTTGAAACAGTATCCCTCTTGAGACAGTAAATGTGCTAACTGAAATGAATGGGTGGGTGGATGGACAGATACCTGTATAGTCAGACAAATACATTTATACGTACACAGACCGATGTATGGGCGAACAGATTCAGGGACAGACAGATCAGTAGATACACAAAAGATGGACAAAGAGATGAACAGACAGACAGACTCTCCTAGAGTCATGTAGGTACATAAACGACCAGGATACCCACCAGCACATAAGAGAGCCAGTGAATAATTTCCACCTCACTTTCCTAACATCATCCTATTAGATGGTTTCAGAAAAAATTGTCTCATTCTTACTTAACAGAAACACGGTCTGGTGACCTCCCCCCACCTCTGGGAATTCCAATGATTTCTTCAAACTTCATCCCAGGGATTCTCCTAGAGCAAGAATACAGCCCACAAGGACCCACTGGCCCAGCACCCTGCATCTTAACCAGGGCATCAACAAGAGAGGTGCCAGACAGAAAGGAGAGCGCACATTCCACACACTGTCCCCAGTGGGTGAACTTGCTACCTGTCCTCAGTCCAGGCCGCTTTCTTTAGCAGTCTCCATGCTGCGGGAGCTACTCAACATCCTCCTAATCCACGTCCCTCCTTGCCAACGACAGTCAGGGCACTTTTCTAATACAGGGAACCCAGAAATCCAGCCCAAAATGATGACTAAGCCCAACCAGCAAAAAAAGGCCAAAATGCACCAAAAAATAAATTCATAAATAAAATAAGGCCGGCATATCAGGATCTCCGAATTAGCACCGTGATGTAGTTAATTTTCTCCTATTAGAAAGGTTAAACTCAATAGCCTACGTTTAATTCCAAGGCCCCTTTTCCATATTAATTGCAAGATAAACAGATGTCGCACTGAAAAGGAGCTCATCCTTTCCTGGCATCCAATTACATGAAAGGCAGGGAGGTGTTTTCCCAGCTCAACCTGGGCTCAGCAGACAGAAGCCATCAGAGCTCCTGAACCCAGTCAGCAACAGGTAGCACAAGGCAGAGTCCAAAACATTTTTATCTTCTTTTATTAGTGGTAGTTCTGAGGATTGAGCCCACGGCCTCTGCACTGAGGTATGTGTCCTGTGCCCTTCCCTTTTTACATTTTTGAGACAGGGTCTTCCTAGGACATGAAGTTGCCCATGATGGGCTCAAACTTGCCATCCTCCTGCCTCAGCCTTCCAGAGTGCTGGGATTACACACATGCCACTACTTCCCGGCTTCCTAATCTTTTTTTTTTTCTTTTCCCCATTTTATTGATATGTATTAGTGCCAGATTTAAGGTTTACAATGAAGTTGGGGATTCTGTGCACATATGTATCTTGTCAAGGTGACAAAGACTTTCCCACTCTCCTTCTGTCCCTCCCCCTACCCGCCCCTCCTTCCCCTCCCCACGCTACCCCTGTTTCACTTTGTCTTTTGTTCTAAGTTCCATAGGAGTTGTGATCTGGGTCTCTCATATCAGAGAGACCATCCGATGTTTCACTTTCTGCTTCTGACTCACTTCACTAAGCATGATGTTCTCAAGTTTCTTCCATTTGCCTGCAAAACCGGCTTCCTAATCTTTAAAATGCTTTGAAAACATGGAGGCTTTCAGAGGACTTGGGAGTCCCTGTGATGACTGCCTGGTGTACACTTCTAGCACCCTGCAAATACGATCCTGTCCTGCCTTCCTTTTCGAAATTATGTCACCTCAAATGCCCTCGTCATGAGCCATCAGGAAGGCCAGATGCCTCCTCCCACGGCTGCTGAAGTGTCAACAACAAAACCCAGAAGCGACACATGTGCTAAGCGGCCCAGCCCTCCCCTTCCCGCTCCACAGAGATAATAAACAAGGGTAGAGGGGATCGGGGCGAGCACTGGGGGCCCCGAAAGCAACGCATATTTCAATATTCAGTGGAAGCCTCTTTAAATGCTCCGTAAAATGCTCTCGGCCCTCCTCAAAGATGCTTTGTCCCCCAACAAAACGACTCCGGTGGCACCAGCCAAAGGGACCCGGCGGCTCTGAGTCCCCAGGAACTCAGGGTGACCTCTCTTCACCTGCTTGGCTTGCTGCTTTAAAAGCCAGGGGGGCCATTTGGTGCCAGGTGCTTCGCCCAGCCGCGCGACCTCAAGAAGCATCCAGCTTCTTTTATCTCCTCACTAGCTCCAGTGGGGAGTGAACTCTCTCTCCGTAAGAATGTAATGGGGGCCAACCCCAAC
The DNA here is from genome assembly GCA_004027205.1 of Ctenodactylus gundi. NCBI lineage: Eukaryota > Metazoa > Chordata > Mammalia > Rodentia > Ctenodactylidae > Ctenodactylus > Ctenodactylus gundi. Next base: position 30,089 of record PVKB01005215.1, read on the forward strand.
TCTGTGGGCCCCGGGTCTGTCACAATTCCCAACTGCTGATGGTCCAAGTATAGGGCAGCCTGGATTTGCTCTGTTCACTGCGATAAGGACGTCACAGAGTCACCCACCTAAGGGAGCAGATCAGAGACAGGACTTCTGAGCTTCCCGAAGCAGTCACTTGAGAATTTTCCCTAAGCATGATAGCAGGTAACAGGCCCAGCGCTGCAGGAAGCCAGGGTCAAGGGTAACCACACTCTGCTCTGTCTTTGCCAGCCTCCGAGACTAAAAATAGTGATGGCAGCTGCAGTGCAGCAAGTGGCGACGCCGCTACTGTCCACCCACTGGGCTGGTGGGAACTCTCTCCACCCGGCCTCAGGGTGGGTCCAGACATCTTGCTTAAGCCTCAGAAACTATTCCGTGGGGGGGGGGGGGGGGGGGAGGTGTTGACGTAATTTCTTCATAAAGAAACTAAGGTTCTCAGAGGCTAAGTGACTCGTCGAAGGTCACACAGCATAGTTGACTCGTGAGTTAATCCAGCTGCATCTGACACCCAACTCTACGCTCACTTGTAAACACAAAGCATGTTTACACACACACACACACACAAACACACACACACACACACACACACACTTTACCTTCCAAAGTAGCCTGTAGAGAGACCAGTTTCTTCTCCATGCTCGCCTTGTGCTCTGTTCACGCTATTATTATTTTAATTCTGAGACACTGCGTCACTAAGTTGCCCAGGCTCTAGACCTCACACTTTCGATCCTCCCGCTTCAGCCTCCCGGCGCGCTGGTGTAACGGGTGTGCACCGCCAGGCCTGGCTACTCTTCTGCTTCCTTTACCATGTCTCAGGCTGCCTGGCATGTCCATACTTTGTCGAGGCTGGACCATACGGCACGACCAAGTCTCAGCACCCACCCAGTCCCTCCCACCCTCTGGGCTGTGAAGGTGGATCGTTTGCTCCGACCTTGTAAGGTGCAACAGGGCTGGGGGCAGCTCCAAGAAATTTTCTGTGCCACGAGCCTCTGAGAGACTCACCCGGGCCAACCTGGGCACTTTCCACGTCAGGGACATCGAGAAGAAGGTGTCAGACCACAGGTAGTCAGTGAGGCCCAAGAAACCATCATTCCCCATCGCAGAGAAAGTGGCCCCACCACTGTCTCCATCTTGGAGGAAAAATGGGTTGAAACTTCCTTAAGAGTAAACGTCTACCTAACGCAATGTGTCTCCCGTCCATTCCTGCCTACGCCAAGCACTGCCTGAAGCTCCCGGGCTGTCACTGACAGGCCTGGCTAGAAGGGACTTCGGTAAGGTAGACAATGACACAAACGAAGCTTCTGGGCCCAAAGCCTGCCCACAACAGAACCTGCCTCGCTGGCACCCAGAGGGCTGTGGACAGAGCCTGCCCTGTGAGTAAAAGGAGAGACATCCATGCTGGCCACAGATAAATTAAGGAACCGTAGACACATGGCCAAAGATTCAAGGTGACCCGGGTGTCAACTCTGGGAGGCGAGGCGGGAATGTGCTTAATTAATGGCCCCGGGTGAAGAAAGAGGAGGAGAGAAGAAAAGACTTGGCCAGCAGAGGCGGGAAAAAGAGGGCTGGGCGTGTGGGACACTGGCAGCATGTCCCCAGTGTCACGCCGACTTACAATGCCTCCCGGGGACACCGGCTCTCCTAACTGGGCAACACTTTCTGCCCTGTGGGTGGGACTGGTTCCTGAGCCACACTGACACCACAGGAAAGTCCCTCCAAAACTCAAGTCCTTGGGAACGTCAGTCCTGCCCAGGTCACCAACACCAGCAAAGCGGTGGCTCTACAATGGAAAACGTGAGATTTTTTTTCATAGTTAGAAAGGGCTTGTCTGATTCTCCCTGGGACATAGGTGTGTGAACACCACACACACACACACACACACACACACACACACACGCGCGCGCACGCGCACACTGCAGACCACCATCTATTGCAGCCATCTTAGACATGCGGAGCCACTGTCTGTGACCTTCTCAGGGACACTGCTGCTAGCTTTGTTTGGGCCGATGGCTGGCACACTGACTCTTCTAACACTTCCCCGACTCCCAGCTTAGCCTTGACAACCTCAGAAACCTCAACTCCAAAGTGGGCCTAGGAGCTGGAGGAATAGCTCAGCAGTTAAAATGCTGGCTGAGCAAGTGCTAAGTACTTCAATTCCCCAGCACCAACTAAGCCAGGTGTGGTGGCACATACCTGTAATCCCAGAACACAGGAGGCTGAGGCAGGAGGACTGACTGAGTCCGAGTCTTGCCTGGACTACATAGTGAGTTCAGGACCAGCCTAGACTAGACAAGAGACACCCTGTCTCAAAAAACCTTCAAGGTCCATCCAGATAGCTGATGGCATTGGTCTGTACTGTGCAGACTATGGTCTCCAACACATCAAATGCATATGGTGGCATGTTCAGTTACACACCATTAGAGAGGACCTTCTGTCTGGATCTCCGGGGTCAGGAACCCATGTACATCAAGGTGGGCAAGATTATGCAAGGGCCCCAGCTACACACACAGTCCACAGTGCCCACTGCAGATGGTGTTCCAGGGGCTCAACACCTTGCTCTTGAGATTACTAGGGAAGATATCTCATACAGAAGGCACTGGGTGTGGGCACAGCAGGGAAATGGCGAGTTCACACAGCAGTCCCATGCCACACACAGGCACAGATGCTTCCAAAGGCAGAGGATTATTTCCCATAGAATGGTTGCTCTTTTCCTGGACAACCGTGTTCACCAGTCCCAAGCAGAACAGGACCAAGTACTCAGATCCTATGATGACTCCTTATTTACACTAGGACCACCCAGATCCACACACAGGTATGTATACGCCGGGGCACATGCGGGGTGATCGCTGTATCACAAGCGCTTTATAGAGGCTGGCTCATTCCTGGCTCACTGCGACCCCACAAGCTCAGGACTAGGACCCCAAGTGAGGACCAGACACTTGGTACAGGCCACCCAGCACAACCATGAATGAATGAGAAAGGGCTGACACCTTACAAGTTCAACTAACACACATGGCACCGTGCTTCCTTGGGAGGCTACGCCGCAGCTGGCAATCCCGAAGAGAATCAAGGTTAAAGAAAGGCAGAAGTAGCACGAACCACCCACATATTTCCAACTTCAAAAACGTGATTAGAGGTGTAGGCCTACAGTCTCAGCACTCTGGGAGGCTGAGACAGGAGGATCAAAAGTTCAGTCTGAGCCCAGCCTGGGCAACTCAACGTGATCAAGTCCCAAAATCAATAGCAAAGATAAGGAGCTCGGGTCAAAGAGAAGTCTTCCTCCGGAAACCAGAAATTCTCATTTAGAAATAAAGACATATGCCAATTCCTTCAGATGAATATAATTATGTACTGTGACCATACACAAGTTTTTAAAAAGACACTCAGGAAAGAAGACTTCCAGAGCTGCTTCAGAACACAGCAGGAACAGCGGGACATGTGTGTTCAAAGGGTGGGGAAGTTTCCAAGGGAGATTCACAGCCAGGCATCTTCTACAATAATACATTTTTAAATCAAAATATAAAAAAAGAATAAAGACGGAGGAGTAAGGGCAGAACCGTCTCATTTCTCTCCTTCAAATGCCTCGTTCCCCTTCGCCACACCATCAAGCCAACTCGTGCCCCGTAACTGCCCCACTCCCTGCACTTTCTTTACCACAGCAACACCGAGGCAGTACCCGCCACTCTTGCTAATCTCCTCCTATGAAACATAATTATGAGAAGTCCTATTTTTTTTTCCTTGGAAAAACAGAGGTACTGCTTAGAGAACTGTCATTATTTATTAAGCAGTATGTCAATTATTTGCTCCAATGCCAGGGTCACCCGTGCTAGTAAGTGGCAGGACCCTCCCTCCCAGCCCTCTGCCCTTTGCAGTTTACCAGAGAAGAGGCTGACTTGGCTACGGGCCCTTCCAAAGGTCTCCCAACCCTCCCCGGATGGCTGGTGCATATCCAAGGTGATGAGAACAGATATATAATTTACTGGTCAGAGTGAGTTATGAAAGCTAATCAATACGAAGCAGAAGTCTTGTAAATTATCTATCAAAGACTGGCCTGTGAAATGTTCTCCGTCCACCAGCCTGGTTGGAGCTGAGGTCTCGGGCTGTACTATTTATTAGCCCGTGTGCGAGATAATGCAATGCTCAAGCAGATGGGGACGGGCCTGGGGGTGAAGACAAAGTCTGTAAAAATAAAAATGAAATGTGTCTTGCTACCGCAGCACATTCTGCTGCCACAATCGCCGGGGGGGACATCAGAGGGGAAACAACTGCAGGCTGAAAAAAAACTCACTCCACAAGCAGAGCCTACAGCTCAGAGGAGAAGCAGATCGAGTGTCAGGGCGACACTGCCTTGGAAAATCCTCCTGAACTCTTTTCTGATTAAAGTGCCTACTACACTCACCGGCCACAGTTACCATGCCTCACTGCCTGTTCTCTACGGTGGCTCGGCACCCAGGCCAAGCGGGAAGGGGGACACCGCCACAGTAGGATTTCTGCTTGAAGACAAGAAATGGTCCAGAAACAAGATGGCCGGCTTGGTTCAGCATCCAGTCCTGTGAGTCCAGTGCACAACACACACTTGGATGCAAGATGAGGTAGGCGAGCGTGAAAGGAGAAGGAGGAGAGTGGGTTCCATGTTCCTCTACCAGTAGCAGGAGGGAGACATGGGAAGGGCAGAGGGGCATGGCCAAAGAGAGTGGGCCAAACTGACACAACCCTGCTGAGGCCTACCTGCCAATCACCACTCTGCCTTCACTAGCCTCAGCCCTCACAGTTGATTCGTGGGGGTCTTTTTTTTTTTCATCCTTTTTATTTTTGGAGGGGACGTTCTTGGGGTTGAACCTAGGGCCTTTGCACAGAGCTATTCCCTCAGCCCTGTACTTTGAGACAACGTCTCCGTGGTCTAGTTGCCAGAGCAGTGTTCAAATCTGTGCACCCCCTTGGCTCAGCTTCCCACAATACTGAGATCACCTATCTGACTCAGAATAGTTTTTTCTTTAAACTGCTTGAAACATTATTTGTAACAAAACCTGAGAATAATGACAATGATCACAAATATCTTGCACCTACTGGACTGACCATCATCCAAAAGATGCTTTCTTTCCTACCTGTCCAAACAGTGCACACACCTGTAGAAACCAGAGGACTCGCGTGCCAGCCTAAGCTCTGGCCCCAGCACCTCATGAACACGGCCTCTTCCCTGTCTCTATGACACCACTTAGAGCCAAGCTATTGAGCTGGATGCAGAACACTCTAAGGCTGGTCTCTGAGTCTAAACACCCTAAGATGACTCTTGGTACACGCCAAGAGGGGAAAAATGGGGTCCGGTCCCCGTGTTCTGTCCACTGCATCACCCATGCTATAGCCTCCTGTCCTGCTTTGGTGATACGTTGTGACCCACAGATCTCAGGCTGAGGGCTAACTCCAGGTCCCTCTGTTGCGTCACTCGAAAGGCCGTGCTGGACACATGCGGGACCGGCCCTGACACGTCAGCACCTTCAGCCACTTCTGTGATACAGCATATTATGTCAAAGGCAAGAGCGTCATCAACTCCTAAACATCAAATGCTGTTAGCTCTGAGCTCTCAAAATAAGCCACATCGCGCTACTGCCCTGCTTACCCTCCCTTCCCACCTCCATAAAAATCCCAACTCATCGCCACGGTGCCCAGGGCCGCGCTGACCACCCCGACCTCGCTCCCTGCCTTCTCCTCCTACATCCCAGGCTTCCCTCCACACTCTCCTACCGGGGGAACTTCTCAGTACACCGGTCCCTCTTGTGTTCAGTCCTTGCCATCAGTGCCGTCGCTCAGAGAAGCTGAACTGAGCTTGCTCTGGGCCCTGGGCCCAAGCATCACTCAGTTTCCCTCTCCTTTCTGGTGCTTAATTTTTACATCTTTTTAAAAAATGGTACTGTAGATCGAGCCAAGAGCCTTCCCACTGAGCTATGTCTCCAGCCCATTTTTATTTTTAATTTCCAGACAGAGTCATGCTAAGTTGCTAAGCTGCCCAGCCCTCACTCAAATTTGAGATCCTCCTGCCTCAGCCTCCCAGAATGGTTGGACTACAGGCCCATGCCACTGGGCTTGGCCAGAGTCTTAATTCTTGTATCTTTATATGAAGATTACACCTGTGTGTCTGCTCTCACTTGCCCACTAGGACTTAAATCCCGTAAGAACAGGGTGCGGGGCTCACTCCAGTTCTTGGTACCCAAATCTATGCCAGGCATTGAATTGATGTCCAGTAGCTACCGTAAGAATAAAAGATTAGATGGGCATGTTTATCTTATAAGTGATCATGAGGTACAGGTCAATGCACAGAAACCTCAGGGTTGAGACAGACTAACAGCCTCTTTGGAGGGAGCTTCCAGGGCTACATTCCCTTTCAAACAAACACAGCCCATTGCACAGGCCACGTCTACCCAAGTAAATAACCCCTTCCCATGGAAAGGAAGTGGACTCTGTGGCCTTGACCTCATTTTGCCTCCGGCAGGATGCCTTTGGCTGTCAGCAGCTCAGAGCCCGAGAGGAGCAGGTGGAGGGAAGTGTAAATGACCCTGAAGGTTGAAAGGAAAAGAAATTATCACCCAACAGATTGGCGAACATTTAAAAGATTCACGATGCCCAGTTTGGGCACAGATGCCAGGGAACCGGTCTATCGTGTCTTCCTTGTGGGAGGAAGAGTTGGCAAAGCCACTTGGTAAAGGGCAGCATGACAGCTTTTATTAGAATACAAAGTGGTCACACCTCGGAGCCAGCAAACTCCACGGTAGGCTCTACTGCAAACTTGGTTTGGTGTGAAACAAGGTCTTGCTCTGTAGCCCAGGCTGGTCCTGAACTCACTACGGAGCCCAGGCTGGCCTCCAACTCATGGCGATCCTCCTGCCTCAGCCTCCCGAGTACTGGGATGACAGGCGTGTGCCACCACACTTGGCAAATGTTTCTGTGGTGCTGGGCGACCAAACCTAGTGCCTTGCACGTGCTGTGTGAGCGCTCTAACCACAGAACAACGCTCCCAGCCCTGCTAATCACACACACACACACACATGCAGACACGTGCATGTGCAAAGACATTCACCTGCAGGGCTGGTGCAAAGGGAGCACCGGAAGTCATCTGAAAAGGAGCAGTGGGCAAACAAAATACGGCGTGTGCACGTGTGGAAGTCCATGCTGCCAGCTAAGAGGTTAGACCCGCACCTACTTAAGGATGAAGATAGCAAAGCATCCCCATCAATACACAAGGACAGGCTTCAGCACGGCGTAGGTATCAAGACCCGATTTACTTAAAACACATGAACTATGTCCATGTCCACACGGCTCCGTATACAGCATCAGCTCTCCGTGGAGGCGGGACCTTGGGGAGAACAGACTCACATATTTCACTCTCCTCTTAATTCTTGAAATCATTCGGGAAGACAGACAGTCATTGACTCCTGAGAGACCGCTCTACTGGGGTGGGGGTGGGGCGTTACTGGGGTGGGGACCAATCCACTCATGCAGAGCTACATCCCCAGCCGATTTTTTTTTTTCTTTTTTGAGGCAAGTTCTCACCAAGTCACTAAGTTCTCCAGGATGGGATCAAACTTGCCATCCTCCTGCCTCAGCCTTCCAGAGTGTGGGGAACACACATCTGCACGACTGGGCCTTGCTGTGTCTCTGATATTCCATCCATGTTGCCACTTATCCATTGAGTGGGGCCACCAGCAAACACTGCTCAGCAGCTCAGGCCTGTGGCCCACCATTTCTGCCCCCTTTTTTTGAGTGAAGAGGATCCATCTTGGGCCACACATACAAGACAAGTTATACAATAGGCTTCATGTTTCTAAATACTAAAACTGTGTTACTAGGCCCTGTATACACACTCCTGGGAGAGCCTGAAAGAAGAATTCTGCCTCCCAAACTGGGCCTGGGGCAGGACTGCTATCTTGGTCAGAGGTCCGAGTACAACAAATCAGAGACTAAAAAGGAGAGCTACACAGAGTCATAAACAAAGTCAACAGACTCCGATTCAAGCCTAGCTTTTAACCCTCTCCAGGACTTGAGAAAAGTTCCCTCTCTGAGGCTTAGACAGTCCCAGAGACCTGTTGGAGCTTTTGTAAGGATTAACTGAGACAATGCAGATTAAACCCTTAGGGTCCTGCCTGGCACAGAGCAAGTGCAAATGGTGACTCTTAATTTCATATTATTAATGATGTTACCGTTTTCAGCATTTAAATCTGCTCAAGTGAGGGGAAAATGAAAGGAGACCAAAGAGAGCACATCATGGTAACACGTTAATTCCACCTTGCAAATGGTCCGTGAGAGTCTCCGGCCATGAAAGACATGTTCTCTTATCACACTGTCCACTACGGTCAACACAAAACACCCGTGTTTCTTGATCACTAAAGACGTCAATCAGGTTGGTCACTTAGGAGTGAAACTTTTACTGGTATTTAATTTTTGCTAACCTAGAGTCAAATGGAGTCAGGTAGCTGGCAGCCGCCACATTACACCCTGTGCTTCTGAGAGTTTTATTATCCCCAGCTGAAATATCTCTGTTCACTCTTAATGATCACAGGTACTGAATATTGGCATGAATAAAACTACTTAAGATATTAATTACTAAGGGTTTCATTTCCCCTACTGAAGAAGAGAAAGTCTTGGAAGATTTTAGGGAGTGATTCCAACTTCACACTCAACTCATTTCTTTCACTGCTTGAAGGGTAATCTCAGGTGGCAGCAACCTCTCTGTGACCTGGCCTCCCTCTACAACTGCCTGGTCTCTCTTTCCCTTCCCAAACAGGCCCTGGACACTGCAGCAACCTCTACCACACACAGGTAACAGGGAATAGCCAATCATATTTCTCTGTGTTCAGTGAGTTTCTAAACAGAGATATAATTCATAGTCTATTAAAGTTACACTTGTCAAGTGTACAAGCCAGAGTTTTTAAGAATGTGCTCACAAAATTGTGGAACTACCACTGCTGGACTCTTTAGCAAGGCCTTTTTCAACAAGCCACCTCCACAGAATGGTCTTCCCCATTATCCTCTCCTTTCCAGGCCCATGACACTTTCTGCCTACTTTCACCTACTTTCTGCCCCTGTAAGTTGTCTTAATCTGAACATTTCCTATACATGGAATGTCTGACTTCTGTCACATAGCACAATAGTGTTAGTGTTCATTCATGCTACTCCATGGGCGTTAACATTTCATCTCATTTTACGGCAAATCGTATCCTGTTGTATGGGAAGTCACTTTTTTAATTGGTTCATTAATACTTAGGCTGTTCCTATTTTTCCTATCATTGTACCATTATGGATAACGCTGCTACTCAACATGTATGTGCTCACTCTTGAGTGAACACATTTCCAGTTCTCAAGCATACATCTAGGAATGCAATGTTTGGGGTCAATTTCCAGTTCTCAAGCATACATCTAGGAATGCAATGTTTGGGGTCTAACATTGCAATTCTATGTAGTTTTTTTGGCAGAAGTACTAAACAGTTTCCCACAATAGCTACAAAATTTCCCATTACCATAGCAATGCTTGTAAGTTCTAATTTCCAATTAACATAATCAGTATTTTCTACACAGACACCATTTACTTGTTTCTAATGATGCTGAAAGTCCAGTCTGATTAGAGACAGAAAGTTTCTCCTCGTGAATTCGTTATTAGTTCTAAAAACCAAGTCAACCTGATGGCTAACCATAGAGAAACACCGGTGCCACAGAGTGTTTGAATGGGTGAGGCTTAAGAATCTATGTCCAAGTCACAGTTTGGGGGACCCTATACCAGGCCCATGTCAGTCGCCGGCAGGTGTGTGCAGAGGAGGGGTGAGCCCTTTGGTGCTGCACACTCAGGGGCAGACCCAGGACCATTGTGGAGGCTGTGGAATCACTACGAGGTATTCTCAAGCACTGCATAGGGAAGAAGATGTCTTCCTGATAAAAGAGCCAGGTCACTTAGCTTTCTTTTTAATTCCACTCCTGTCTTACTCATCTTTGGGTTTGGACATGGAGGGGCCTGGAACAACAGGGCTGGCAACCTGAGACAGGCACTGGGTGGTAAGAAAGCTGCACCTGCCCCTTCTCAACAGCAGCTGTTCATACGCAGGAGGAAAGGGCTGCACATCCCCAAGAAAGATCAGGACGCCACTCCATCCACGGTGGGTTGGCGCAGCCTCTGCCGACAGGACGTGCACTCTTTAACCCCTCCCACTTGGTCTTCTGCCCCGAGTTGGCGGACACAACCAGGCCTCTGAGCTCCATTTTGGGTCACGTGCAACGATTCAGGTCCCTCTGCACTGCAGCACCCAGCGGACTTCCTTGGAGGGGCTGAGAGCCTTGTCCACCCGGTGGTCACACCGCCACACGGCAGCAGAGCCATGGCTGTTTCTAGAATAGATCTGTAAGCCTGTTTCTGCAATGGGCTGCTCTGACCATGGTCTTTGAAGCCACCTGCCTCTGTGTCATAGGACTACGTGCCTGTGGCCTCAAGGAGAAGTCTGAGCTCGCCCTCAATTCAGGAACCCAAGAGCACAAACCATTCCCAGGAGCCCTTCTTACTTCCTGGGCTCCAGAGGGGAGCGTCAATCTGGAGGGTGGGGGTCAAGGGGGCTTTTCCCTGAGACTGGAATCTCCTGGGCAGAAGATCAGAAAAGACAGCTGCTGACAGCTGAAAATTCCCTGCCTGGGCCCAAAGATCGAGTGACGGAATGTGCGTTTCCATGGCACTCCCAGAAACAGGTGGCTCTCCAGCTCTGGGAAAGCACACGGTATGCTCCGCGCTGTCAGCTGCTCCCCATGCACGTAGGTATTCAGGGACCAGAGAAGCAAAGTCCCAGAGTCTCCAAGACAAACCCATGGAGCTGCAGGAAAGAGGGGGAAGGCGCCTGTGGACAAAGCAGTTAAGTCAGGAGGCGAGCTCCAGGCACAGCGGTATGGCCCTTGTCATCCTGACCTCCTCCTTCCTAGGACTCATTCCACGTGTCATTGTGGTCTCTGCCTCTTTTGCCCATAATAGCAAAAACCCCCTTAGGAGAGGCTTCCGACCTGGCTTCTTGAACATTCTGCTAGGCATACAGCAGGCGCTCAATGTGTCTGAAGAATTATCAGCCACATGAATTAACCAGTTTCCACAAATCAAATCTTTCCACAAACCCTTTCCAAGACAGAAGTTTCCCTTTCCACAGGAGGAAACTGAGATTTAGGATGGTAAAATTACCTGCTCACATCCAAAGCTAGCAGAATTAAGGTGTTTCTGGAATTCCTGTCTGCCAGAAGCCAAACTCCCAACTAGGTCTCCGTCATCCCAGATTCCAAGAGGGAGAGCCAGAGCTCCCAGGGGCCTTTCCCCACTTCTGCTAAGATGCAAGGAGAGGAAAACCAGCCAGCTCTAAGACAGAGCCGCCCCGTGATGGAAAATCCAGCCCAGCAGCACATGGCTCACCAGATGTTGCTCACAGCTTTGCTACGGCGAGATTTAATAAAGCGCCAAGATGAATCCCCCCCATACCCCAGCAGCTTTGCGTCTAGCCCTTGGATGCATTTTTGGGTCGTTAACAATTAAACACACATGCTGAACTCCCCGGAAGCAACACAACTTACCAGACCCTCTGACAGAGACAGACATCCGTAAGCCCTGGGCCTCCACTTCTTCTGCCATAAACATCATGCTTGTGTCTGCTAACCCCAATCCCAAACTCCCCCAATACACCCGTATTTTCAAGGAAGAACTGTTTGACCAATGCCAATCAGGGAAATGGATGCATCAGAACATTTCTTACGCACCACAGATATCACGGTGCCAGCATCTGGACCGTGACACACACAAGCTATCCACCCTATTCCCCATGAGGCATCTCTACAGGCCATTTGCCTACCTTCCGTTGACCTTCCAGAGAGGCCTTTTAAACATACAAAGTCAAATCCTCATCATCCCCCACCTGGAGTACTCTGAGGACCTTCCTTGAACCAAATCTACTGTGGGAAGCCACCAAGTGTAAGAATTCCTGACCACACACAAAGAATCTTTACGGCCCGCTACTGGCCCCTGGCCCAAGGAGATATGCTAGGCTTTCTGATTGAAACAATGCTTTGACCTTTGGCATGCTTATCTTAAAGAATTGTTGGGACAGAAAGTCTGTTTTTCTGTAACTTGTTTTTCTGTAATCTACCTCCTTCTTTTATCCTGCAATGACAGATGCCTGTGGTTTCGGAGCAGGTTACCTATTGCGCAGACATGTGCTATGGAAAAGTACTCTGTTCCTTTTGACCCTATATAAGCCTGTCAGAAATAATAAACTTTGAGACTTGATCAGAAAGCCTGTCTTGTCTCCCTCCTTCGTGTCTCTTGTCCCTTCTCATCCTCACCACCCCCACCCCCCCTCGCAGGTCCTCGCTGAACTGCCTGGCAAGCCCGGACAATCTACACTCTACGGTGACCCAAAATGCTGGATGTGATTCTGACTGTTTGGTTTCCTGAACTCCACGCCACCACCTCTGAAGGCCCCCAGGCACCTCCATCTTAACATCTACGTGCATCCCCTCTGCCTAGAATGCCCCTCCCTTACAAAGCTGACCCTCACTGTCAATCTGACCTGAGCTTGAATGTCTCTTCCAACTATCCAGAAGAGCCCTTCCATCACGGCCTTGGAACCCAGTCTATCTTCTTTGTAGCACTTAGCACCATCTGACCGCCTCTTGCTATTCTCTTCTTTTTCCTAAGAGCAGCTAAGTGGTCTTGGTCATACCTACAGCCCCACCACCCAACACAGATGGAATGTTGAATAAATATTTATGAAACTGACAAACATACACAAGAATCAAGGCACACGTCTGTGAGTTTCTAAGGGCCCCCTCTCCTTTGGCTCTGGAACATCCACAGGAAGGCAGCCCCTCGTTTGGATTCCAAGGATCAGATACTGAGATGGAAAGACAAAAACATTAACTGGGAAGCCACTAACTGGGAAGAAAAGACCTTTAAACTTTTTGTGCACATTCCAACAAGGGCTGGCCGGCAGATCTCCTACTAACGCCACCGGCAAACCCAGTCCGTGACTTCTTTATCTATAAAGGGAAAATGTTACACTTTTAGGACTTACGGGAATTAGGAGGAGGATTTGGTTTTTAAGAGAAAAAGCAAAGTCATTTAAATTGAGAACTGATCTTGTGCTTTAGATGTGCATTTGGTTTGCAAGAGAGATGCCCCAACAGACATCATGCAAGGGGGTGAGGCGGGACCGGCCCACCAGCTGGTCCCAGCTTCCAAGAAACAGCTGTCAGAGAGGTGGTTTGATTTCGATTGGTTCCAAACCAAAGTTTGAGTCCTAAAATGAGTACAAGCTTCTGTATGTCTTCAGGGAGCAGTGTTTTGATCCAAGATGCTACATACTCAGCTCTCCATAATGGCTCCAGAATTTTTCATTCTGTCCAAGCAAAATGCAGCCCTTAATGATCTCATTTTGTGGAACTTGGGGAACCAAGAAGCAGAAATCCCTGCCTCACGGGTAGGAACACAGGTCGCTCCATGAACTAATTCTCTAATTTCTGGGATTCTCTGGTTGACTGCTCTTCCCTGCTCCAACTTCCCTTCCCACCAGACACTAATCCTGTCCCTTTTGGGTGACCTCCTTATTCAGGACATCAGCTGCCATCATGTCATGGCTGAGGAAAGGGTCAGGTGGGGAGGCATGCGGAGAGATTGTTGGAGATGCTTTTTAAGACACACCTAGTTCTATCTATAGCCAGCAAAAAGGGTATACGTGCGTTTAAAAAAGAAATCACTATTTTTGAAAGCTTACCCCATTAAAAAAAGAAAGGTCTGGCTGCAAGAAATACAAATTTAGCTGTATAGAAGAAAAGAGGAGAGTGGGGCGGAGGAGGGGAGATGTGTCCAAGAAAGAAATGAGAAACATATAGAAGTTTACGGTGGTTATTTCTGGGCAGTGGACTAGGGTTTATGTGGTATGCAGCTCTACATGTGGCTTTACATCTTCATGCCTTTCAGCTCCCCTGAACTTATTTCACATTTATCCTAAATTTATAGTAAAAGAAGCAGCCATTCTTTTAAGATATTTGGGATTGAGCTCAGGCTCTTCACACAGAGTTATGTCTCCAGCCCTTCATTTATTTAGTTTTGAGACACGGTCTTGCTAAGTCACCAAACTTCCCAGGCTGGCCTCAAGCATGTGGTACTTCTTCCTCGACTCCAGAGTGTTGAGATTACGAGCATGCACCACAATTCCCAGCTAACAAGGATTTTTCTCAATAAAATTTTTTTCCTTCTTGAAAAAAAGTCAATGAACAGAAAAAGTAATGAGCTTCAAGACCAAACCAAGCGGGAGCTGGTAAGACACTGGCACTGAGGTGGACTGTTCTTAGTGCAGGCAGAGAATTCTGGGTGACAACTGCGAGGTGAACTGGGTCTCAGGCTCGAGGCTGGGACTACTAAAGCCCTCCCCAAACCCAAAAGGACACATCTCTCAGGTGGCTAATGGCTCACAACAATGCTTGTCCCACTCTCCTAAGCTCAGCAAGCCCCCACGTGGGCTCCAAGGACATGGAGTGGAGACAGAACTCACTGATCTAACAACTGTGGTGCACAACACATCACAGTATATCCATCACATCTTTCCTCGAAAGCGGAATTGTTAGTGTTTGTGGTTGGAGGGATGGAACCTGGGACCTCACACCTGCGAGGCAAGTCCTCTACTACTCAGCTAAACCCCAGGTCAGGAATTCAAAATCCAAATGCACACACATGGAAGCTGGTGGTCTTTGGAGCTGAGCCACTGGGGTGCAACAGCCTGGAACAAAACGCTGCAAGCCTGCTGTGACTGACACATGATCCAGATAATTCTAGATAATTCCAGCTGCTCTGGCTGAGAACCATTCCCCTGAATGTCCACTAGTTCCACCTCCCAAGGTTTCCACACCTCCTTACTCCTGTTCAGTCCTGGGCTTGACTGTTGTTTCTTTAAATTCAAGAGTCTCTGTGCATCCAACTGTTGAAGCACTACCCCAGAAAATGATGAAAAATAGAAACAGTTCCCTGTATTGTTTCAAGCCAGGGATGAGTTTGGTCTTTTCAGCAAAGAGATCTTAAAAACAAGCAACGGTCATGCATCATCGTCAGTTTCTTGATGTTCAGGATAGTACAGATCATCGGCCTTCATTCAAGCTACAGTCAACTCAGCTGTCTCCAGTCCAGTAAGTCTCCAGACTACAGCAAACCCAAACACAAAGGCTCAAATGGAACAGATGTTCCTGGACCACAGGAGACGCTGGAAATGTACCAGGATGAGGCAGTGGACAGAGAACTCTACAGAGAAGCCAAGATGGCAGAGGGGCATTCTACCTTGCACAGGAGGGCATGGGCTTGGGCGCTCCTGTGCGTTGGAATTTGAAACCAATACGAGCACTTGAGGGAGTTGGGAAACCACAAAGCAGAGACATCATCAAGGACATATGCTGACCCTCCCAGGAGGAAAAGGTACAATGTGTTCCTTAGTGTGGCTCTGACTTAGAACCAAATCCTAAGCACGGCACTAGCTATGCAGGCAAATTCTCTACCCCACCCTGCGCTTGCTTGGACAGTTAAGAATCCTGTATGCCAGGGACCAGAGGTATAGCTAAATGGTAGAGCGTGGGTTCTAGGTTCGATTCCCTACTCCTCAGCCCTAAAAAAAGGAAGGAAGGAAGGAAGGAAGGAAGGAAGGAAGAGAGGGAGAGAAGAAAGAAGGAAGAGAAAGAAAGAAAAAAGAATCCCACACAGTCTGTATGCCTCTTGCATGGAAGAATTCCTACCTGTCCCCAAAGGGCCCATCGCACGCAGCAAGTAGGATCTGTGGCCCTCACAGGGTACACAGGGACCAGCCTCTGCTGACAACTGGTGCCCCAATTGATGGGAAAATGCATTGGGTATCTCTGCTGGGCCTCCACACCCATCCCAGGCCCTGTGGCAGCAAGGCCTAGTCCACCCCACCAAGTTCCCATGGGAGCCATCTGCCAAACACCAGGTGTGGAGCAAACCTCAGCTCATTGGCAACCATGAGCCTGCACCCTAATTCTCAAAAAATGCTGCCACCCTGGAGGCCAGAGAAGCTTTCCTTGTTTGGACAGCCACATTCACTTCAAAACCTCCCCCAGAGCAGGCACCTCCAGGGATCGCCTTCTCCGCTGAACAAATGCAGAGAAGCCTGAAGAAGAAGTAACTGTTTGCCAGCACGGGAACAACGGAAGATACGGCTTGGAGATACGGCTTGGAAGCTGTCCGCAGCCCCTGCAGTAAGTGACGAGCTTGACAGAGAACCCATGTTGGTGATACGGCTTGATTTGCATTCAAAGCGAATGCAGAGGGCACATTTCTACCGGTTTAAGACGAGGATAACCAAAAAGAAGGCCTGTAAACAAAGTCCAGGAGGACCCATCCCCGCAGTCCCCCTCCCGAGTACCCCGGCCCCAGGCTAAGCTTCCCTGTCCTGCTGTTATCTGTCCCTCAGGACCCAAGCTTCCTCCCAGGAATGAGCCCTCCTGACAGCCAGCTGCAAGACCCAGGGAGAAAAACAGATCAAAACTGACAGTGGCACAAAACCGTGTTAGCAGACTGCTCGGAACAGGTCGTATGGGGGAGAGACACGGCCGCACCCCCGCGGAGCAGGGGGATGACATCGACGCAGCAGAGGGCTGGCGTGGTCCCCACCCGGGCACCACGGGCACAAGGCCCCACACGGGGCTGAGCTTCCCGTCCTCTTCATCTTTCCAGGATGGTCCACAGGGCCGGAAATATTTGACAAAGAAAATACTCAGAGTGACTCGCAGCCACAGCAGAAGCAGCAGTAGAAATTAACACTATTATTTTATATATACTAATTTTATAGCAAATTATATTTGATAATGACACCAAATAATTATGCAATGACCTTGTTTTCCTTGTCATGGTGCTGGGGATTGAACCAAGGGCTTTCTCACTGAGCTATAGCCCCAGCCCAATTTTGTTTTGATATTGATACAAGGTCTGAGGAAATGGCCTAGGTGGGGCTCAAACTTCCAATCCTCCTGCCTCAACCTCCCGAGTGTGGGGATGACAGGCCTCGGCCACCAGGCCTGACTATAATGACCTCTTTAGCAATACACCAAATGGGCCCCAAGTCATGACGTATGGAGTATTCCACAATGATATGTTTTCTTTTCCCCCAAGACAGAGTCTTGCTCTGTAACGCAGGCTGGCTTCGGACTCACAGCAATCCTCCTGCTTCATCCCCCCGAGTGCTGGCATTACAGGCCTGTGCCACCACACCCAGCTATTATCTTGCGCTAGAGGATCAAATCTGGGGCCTGGTCCTTTCCTAGGCAAGTGCTGTGATCACTGAGCCATGCCGCCAGCCCATAACAGGTGGCTTACACACCTGTGACGACATATTACATAATGCCTACTGGTAACTCCACATACAATGCACACATGTAAACTAAAATAATTGCTGTTTCCGCCTCTCTGAGCGCTGTGCCAGCCAGTGTTCCGAAGGTGGTGAGGATGAATCCATTCAATTCCCATAAACGACTCTGGTACTGTTGCCATCCTACACCAAATGACACTGAGGCCTAGACAGTTCTAGTCTGGCCATTTTACAGATGAGAAGACTGCAGGGTGGAGGGGTCAGGAACTTCCAAAGGCAGCAAAGCCACATTCCGGCCCCAGCAGTGTGTTGCGGGAATCGCAACATCTGCCCATGGCAGCGATGGTGGCCTCCCGTGTGGTGCCACGCGGAACGGTGACCATCATGTCACGGCGTGGCTCCTGGTCATGAGGGGCTCAGTAAAGACTACCTGTGGGCCACAAGCTGGGGAACAGGCCTGACTGGCTTCCTCTAAATCAATGCACCAAGATGGGAAAACCGGTCGGAGAAGGGAAGAGCTGTGTTCAAGGTCACACAGGAAGTAGGAGGCACCTAAGTCAGGCACTGGAAGGCACACAGGAAGTAGGAAGCACCTGAAATCAGGCACCGGAACTCACACAGGAAGTAGGAGGCACCTGAAGTCAGACACCGGAAGTGACACAGGAAGTAGGTGACACCTGAAGTCAGGCACCGGAAGTCACCTGCGGCATCAGGCGCAGGCAATCAGGGGAGGCGGCAGGCCTGCGCTAGCAGGCTGCCCCCGGCCCACGCTCCTGTCCCTCCTGCCCGCCTGCACCTCTGCCGACCGCGTACCTGTGCTGATACGCCTCCCTATTGCCCCAACTCTGATCTCCGGCAAGGGTAGCAGTCACCTGGAGGCCGCAGGACCTCGGGTAACTCGGAGCAGCATTCTGTCCCCTGCATGGCTCTCTGCAAGCTGCCGGGTGCCAGCCGGCGCTCACACACCCTCCCTGCCACCGGGCCCTGGCAGATGGGAGCTATTCTTATTAGTGAACATTTATTAAGCACCCACAGTGTGCCAGGAGCCGCATGGAACTGGGATGTGGGTGGTCCCAAAAAGCCTGTCCCCAAAAGCCGGTGGCCACGTGGGAGGGAGGGGACAGGCCTCTCCTCCCCTGCAGAGCCCACCATCCTCCTGCCATCCAGCTGTGCTGGGTTCTACTGAGGCAGGTGGACAAAAAGAAGCCTTATATGACTGAGACCCCTTCACACGTGGAACTCGAATCCCTCAGCTCCTTGGGCTGTGGGATGGAACAAAGGGGTTCACAGCAGCCAGGACAGAGGCCACGGAGGCCACACCCCACGAGAGCTTGCTGCTGTCCTCCACAGTGCTCTGACTGGACCCCTGTGCTCTTTGCTTCCCTGCAAGTGCCTGTCCCTGATCACCAGGAATCTCTATCCACACAGTGACCAGAAAGATGTGACCACCCATCCCACCAACTGCAGATACAAGCGGCAACCGAAAAGGCACAAGGATCATTTGAATTTTTTAAATATTTGTTACAATAAAAGTCACAATGCCCTGATCCCCCTCACACACTCCTTTGCACTTCGAACACAGTTACCCCAGTATCCTTATCACTTTCTGGAAGTCCCCTCTCCCGAGTGTGTTTACAAGGCGTGATCAAAAACACATTGAACGCAGGTGTCATGTGCTGTGCAACATGAAGGCAGGGCTGTAAAGCCATGATAGTGTGTCCTGACCCACATTATTCAGCAGATCTGTCATCGTGTGACATCTGGCTCTTCCTCAAAGTGAACATGGCCATGAAAGATCAAGTTTTTTAATTGATTCAGGCCATGGAGACAGCTATGACGGGGGAGGTCAAGACAGTCAGGAAAAAGGACCTCCAGAGCCAGTTCAGGAAGCGGGATAAGTGTGTTCAAAGCCGGGAGAGATTCGGAGGGGCATTCCTAACCAGGTGTCTTTTGCTGTCATCAATTTATGTTTAATTTAAAAACATAGCGTGTTTCTCAATCACAACCCTGTATGGAAAAGAAAGCACCACAGGTCAGGGAATCACGACTGGTCTACAACAGCAGCAACGGCCCCATCACTTGCAGTGTTCCCACGGTGCTTGGGAGTTGCTCCCTAAATCCTCATGGCCTCCTGGGAAGGGGGGTGCGATGCTCCCCTCTGTCAAGCAGAGATAGCTCAGGGACAAAGGCCCACATCACATAGTGGTTTTGGGACCCACTCAGCTCACCAGAGTGGAAAACCCCAGCCTGGGGCTTTCACATTCATGTGAAGCAAGACTACACGGAGTGACCACATGACTATGCTGCAAAGTCCCGGCATGTCACTTTGGAGCTCCTGGAATCCTGACAGTGACAATGAGAGGTGGCAGAGGGCACTCGGTACCTTCCCATTTTACAGATGAGAAAGTAGAGCCTCGGTGCACCAAACAACTCACCCCGGGTCCCGCTGAGTGACCGGTAGCCACACACAGCTCTTGCTGCTAAAAATTATGTGATGTTTTTACTTTCCTGTAATCCCTCTTCAGTCTAAGACATGGCTCTTGAGAGACTGGTTCCTGAGAGGAAAAGAGGAGGCATGCAACAGCAGACTCCTGGGTCCTCGCCTCCTCCTACCCTTGGGAGCCAATCAGGGAAGGGATGGCCCAAAGTAGCCAGCTTCTCCCAGCAGCAGTGGGTGTTACCTCCTGCAGCGGACTCTGAGACCGCCAAAGCCAGAAGGCAAGTGGGCGCCAACTTGGCCAAGCCCTGAGCAGAGATGGGGCTCTCGATGTCACTGTGCCACCTCAAAAGCCAGACAACAGCTAGTTCAAGTTCATCCCAGGTAACTTACTGAGGAGAACCTGTCACAACAATGAGTGCATTTAAGATAGGGCTGGAGACACAACAGCTCAGTGCAAAGGCCCTGAACTCAATCATTAGTACCACATAAAAACAAGCAAAAAAGAAAAAAAAAAAACCATGACAGAACAAAACCTCTGCCTTCTATGCTTTACCACCTATAGAAAAGATGGAGAACCATCTTCAGGAACACCTTCCTGCTACTGTAGCTACACTTGCTTGCGCAGACCACCAACAGTGCGTGATGGAGGCTTCTACCTTTAAGCATTCGCTTATCACTTCCGCCTCCTTCGCAGGACACGGTCATGTCAGTGACCACGGAGGACACAGCCTGACCTTTGCTGAGCTCTGTGCCTCCAGAGCTTAGAGGAGCATCCACTGTGGAACTCATGACCCTCAGCAAGGACTCTAATGACTGAGTTTCGTGCAGTTTTAACCTCTCTCTTTGACGCAACTGCAGAGCTGTCTGAAAGCAGGCCACCTTTGAGACCCAAGGTCCCAGCTGCCCAGAACACCTTCCGAGCCCAGAGTTCAAGGTTTTCCACCTCACTGGGCTCAGCAGTGAATTGAGTGCCCACGGTGGTGGGATGGGGGATGCGTATGTGACAGATCTATCTTTAGACAGGAGAGGGACATAAACACGGGTGTCTCCATCATAAATCATCCAGGCAAAGCACTTACCCAAAACAACCTTTAAAAGGCAGGGAGGGGGCTCCAATTCCCCACCAAGGGCTCAGATTGCTGAACACCAAAGCACCAGGGCGGGGTGTGAAATCCAGGGGCCTTCCAGCCCTCCGTGCCCAGAGCCAGCGCAGTATAAAAAGCATACTTGCTGATACAGCACGCCTTTAAAGTGATCAAAATGACAGATGGCTGCTGCAGAAACACATCCTTTTTATAGGACTGATATTAATCAGAAGAGATTGACAGTGTCCTTTTAATCTTTTCATTAAAAAATAAAAAAAAAGTCCAGTTCTATAAAAACAAAACCAAGATGCTTGGGGACGAAGAAAGGTCCACATTATTACGAACTTAGTAACTAGAAGATTTTACTTCTCCTTCCCTTGCGTATTTGTTTATGTACTGCTAATACAGGGCATCCCCGATGTCTGTTAATTTTTCCTATGCATGGAGATTTTGGGGCACCCTAGGCACTGAATTTTTACTTTTCACGTAATGTGACTCTTACGTTACCTTTACTTCAAATATTACAGCAAACCAATCCTCACCAGACACCTTTTTATCTTACACTTATTTTTGTGCATGACAATCTTTCAGATATCCCATATACAAGGACCTAGTAGGCTGCCCTGAGATATCCCATCCTGCCTCCGTTTCCACCTCTGTGGGGGTTCCTCTTGGATTTACAGGTTTTCTATGTGATGGAACTGAAGCTTAGGAAAGAGTGGGAGGCAGCCCCCAGCACCTCTGGGGGAGACATCACTGTCTCTAGAGAAGATATGGTGCTGAGTGGAACAGCCCCGCCTGCCTCCGGTGAACCTGGCCGGGGATGGAGAAGCCATACAGACAAGTTCTGGTTGAGGATGGTCCATGGAAGAGAAGGCTGGGGGACGTGGGATCAGAACCTGCCACTGTCTTCCCTGAAGTGACAGGCATTCCATTTGGGGGAGAAGGGCCACCTGAGGTGATGACTACAGTAGCTTCTGCTCCTGGTGCTGTGGACAGAGGGAACTTAGTTTTGCCTGCCTGCCACAGTCCTCCACTCACAATTCCCCTGACTGTGCCCTCCAGCTCAAGGGGGGTCTTGTGGGGACCCTCAGAGCAGAGACAGGGAAGGACCTCAAGACAATCATGGAAGCTCTGACCTGGAAGCTTCACTGGAACAGCTGGGAAAGAGACTTTTTAAGATGAGGTTGGGTACAGACAGATGTGTATTTGCTGAGGGCCAGCTTTTCCACCACGTAGGGGCAGTGTGCTTGGGATGGAAGGCTGAAGACAGGCAACACTGAGATGTGTGGAAGGACAGCTTTTGGGTCGCCAGAACTGCCGGATCCAACGGTGCCTGAAGCTGGAAGAACCGAACGCGTTCTTTTCACTCTCCAACCAATATGACTCAGATTTTTGTCATTTGCTGGCGAGAGTCTGTGACCGTTGGAGAGATTCTGTCAATTTGAGGAAGTCAGGAACCACGTCTAGACTGGGAATTGAGAATGAGCCTAGATTAGAATGTGAGTGACTTGTGGGCCTGCGAATGAGGGAACAGCACCCATGAGGATGTGGGAGGTCCGACTAGAACTCCAACAGTATAAAAGGAGGGAAGGAGAAAGACTGTTATAGCTTCTTCCCCTGGGGAAAGCTCTTGCCTTCCAATTGTCTACTGACGCCGACTTGCTACACGCCGCAGATCTTCATCACAGACTCCCTCCAGTCTTGACTTGCGCCTGTCTGCTCGTCGCTGATCTTCAGGCTTCAGCATTCGCCACTCTTCTTTGAACAACCGAGATCCGCAGCAGACTCTCACCGCTGTCCTGCAGTCCTGGACAGGAGATCTACTTCAGGGCTGAGCAGCCATCGGAAACTCCAGCTCTCACATGTGCAGGCCGCCATCTTGGACTATCTCTCTCCTTGGAATTTTAAGCCTTCCAAATAGATCTTTTTTGTTAAAATTTCTGTCAAGTCTGCCTTTTGAAAGAACCCAAACTAACGCAGAGTCCTTACGGAATGCCTACACTCTTTTCCCCGAATACTGAAATACACAGACACTGAAGACTTTTTTTTTTTCAGTGTAAGGTAAGCTTCCTGTTGAAAAGATCCCCATTTTCTCACTTCCGCCTCCCCAGCCCTCTCAGGTCTCAGCCTGGCACACAGTAGGTACTCAATAAACAACTGCTGAAAGAGAAAAATAAGGGCACCGGAAGCTTACGGCAGCTCGGCCAGCTATGAATTTCAGTCTTCATCTTGCAGCTGAGCAAACCAAGGTTAATCGACAAGGCCCAGGCCACACGATTCGTAAAGGCCAGAGGCAAGAGATCAACTGGGACTGTCGGATCCCAGGGCCTGCTGCCCCCCTCGGAATTTTTAATTCAGTCTTCCGTTGACACAGCCTCCCTGGCAGTGCAAAAAAGTCACTTAATGACTAAGATGGAAGAGCCACAGAGTAAATGACACCACCAGCCTTTCGCCAGACTTCCCGCCTGATGTCCATCCTAATGAACAGATAATCTGAACCCAGAGGCAAATCGCGGGACAGTGGCGCCCAGACCTGAAAAGATCTGCCAACTCGTCCAACCGCAAAGCTTACCCAAATCAGCTGCTTCATACCCTCCGCTCCGCCCCCTTCTTCCTTCAATCTTCCTTCCTTTTCTTTTTCTCCCCTATGGGAACATTACCCAGGGCCTTCGCACTAAGCTGCATCCTCAACCCTCGGTTTATTTACTATTTTTTATTCTTGTGACAGGCTTTCACCAAGCCGTCACATTCCCCATGCTGGGCTGAAACTTGTGATCCTCCTGTATCAGCCTTCAAGAGTGCTGGGATGAATGGTGTGTACCACTGTGTCCGGTTCCTCTCCCTGTGGCTGAAAAGCAACGCTTTGGTTACTCCTGGCGTCACTACACGTGGATGCAGACAGGTCATAGAGTCCACTGCCAAACTCAAGGAAGGTGATTTCTACTCAAAATGCAGAGTTCTGGAAACCGAATACACCACACTGTCCCCACCAGAGAGGCATTTGCCAGCACTGCCCCACACTGTCTTGCACAGAGGAGCTTAAGCTAGAAAGCTCTCAGCCCTCATAGAATTATACGGACACCAATCCTACGTGGAGATTTGACGTGACAACTGGGTGTCTCGTTTCTAACGCTGTTCCCAGATCCTCTGATCTGCGCTGTTCAACTCTTGAGATCTGTTGTTTAAACACTGCAATGGCCCATGCCCAAAAGATGGGGATACGGAAACCCATCTCCGCATCTCACGCAAGGTCCATGAGCTCACCTGAGCTCTCTGCGGCGCTCAGGAGGTTGTTCTCCTTTGCTGGTTCGGTGAGTAACTTCTAATAGTCAACTCCAACCTGCCTATGTCCTCAGGACCACCACCCTCTTCCTGACTAAGATGGCGCAGGCTGCTCTTGCACTCCTGTGTTTTTATGTACATCCCTGTGCAGAGACCTCAGTGTGGGAGGGCGGAAGGTGCTAGTCCAACAAACCCATGCTAATCTCAGCACGACCACCTGTTCTTGTGGGCCCTGGCTACTTATGTTTCTCTAAGTGTGGCCTTTAATCTTTCCACATGCAAACCAGGAGTCACATGTTAAGTCTGACATTCCCTACCCCAGGGTCCTGGAGTCACCTGCATTCATAGGCTCCACAGTGAGTTCAGGACCAGTGTGGACTAGAGAATGAGACCTTGTTTCAAAAAAAAAAAAAAAAGAAAGAAAGAAAGAAAGAAAGAAAAAGGAAAAAGAAAAAAGAAAGAGAAAGCTAACTGCTGCTCAGCAAGGTCTAGGGTAGCATCTTGAAACTCAACACATCAATAGCCCCATAGCGAAATATATGAATATTCACATTAACTGAGATAAAGAAAAGTCTATAAATAGCATCACATCATTTCGGGTCATGCCTGTTCCCGAATGAAATTTGGTAGCAAACTTTTTTTAAAATTGATTTTCAGAGCTCTGGGGATTTATAATTATTGATAAGGGATGGGGCCCAATTCTACCTAGTTTCATCAGGATTAATAAGGAATACACTGAGTTAGAACACCTAGGTGACTAGCGTAGTGCTTAGCAGAGGCAAGCAATCCCTTCCCTGTCGCTACTGCAGCAGAGTTTGGGGTTTCTCTATCAATTCTTCCATAGGCTCATGCCGCTGTCAATTCCTGATGCCTGGTACAGTGCCTGGTAGAACAAAGTAGGTGTCAACAGATCACTATTATCCAAGGGCACGGGGATATGGACAAGGGGCCCTGTTCATCATGCCATCCTCCACCCAGGAAGATAACCTTTAGACTCATGCCCCCTAGGCCCTAGAAGAGACAACACTTTGTCCTGTGGGAACAATGATTTAGCCGTGTGGCAAGGCAGAGAGCTAGGAAGAAACCCACAGGCCTACCTCAGGACTAAGAACCCAGGGCTCCTTAAGTCAAAATGCTCACCAAACACGAGCCGACTGTGAAGCCTATGTTTTGATTCTATTACCCAGCGTCATGTGGCTGTGGTCCTCGGCTTGAGAAGACCCTGTCGACAAGATGCGGACCCAAGTATGACTATGGCAATGGATTCGGCCTCCTTTGATAGCAGGACAATTTGTGGATCACTCAACGTACCGGTGAAATGAGGAAATGAGTCAAGAGGTTCCACGGAACACACACTGGTTTTTTTATGGTAAGGACCTGGGGCTGGGGTCGACACCAAGGGGGAGGAGCCCATATCTACACAGTGTACCCGGTAGTAGTGCTCTATTTCCTTCTAAGACTGACGAACAGCCCAAACCGGTTCAGCCCAATCCTCTATCATGCCGTAAGTCTCCACATGGCTAGAAGGGAAGGGACTTGGCCATAGAGCCAACTGAATTCAGACCTAAAGTAATAGATCCATCTAGATGGAGCACAGTGGGTTCAGAAGATCCCAAATGGCAAGGATTTTGGCTTTCCCGAAGGATGGAAGGCCCAGGCCACGGTAATGCTCAAGCAAATACCTGAGGAGCCCCCAAAACTACTAGCATATGCCCCCACTCACTGTCTCCACAGGGGCAGCTAGGCATTCCCTTACAACCTGATACAGCAAATGACAGGGAAACATTTGGACTGAGCAGACAAAACCAGGGTGATGGTCAGAGTTTAAAACATGGCACTGGAGAGGAAAAGGAAGCAAGTGGACCACAGTCGCTGGTGGTCAAAAGAGCCCGAGAGGGCCCCCTGGCCCCCCCCCCCCCCCCACAGCCACAACCACTCTGCTCCGACATTCCAGGCACAGGGGACTTCCTTCCCAGGGCAGAGTGTGTCACCTTCACTGGGCATCATCTTGTTGTCCTGAGGATGGCACTGTCAAGATGCCGGTGGCGCCTCTGCTCCCTACAGGGAGGACTTACAAGGTCAAGGAACAGGGCGGCGGACACAAGGAGCGTGAGCTGAGAGGTCAGTGTGTGACAGCGACTTTTTTTTCTCTCTTTGCATCATTTCCACCCCCAGGCCTGCAGGAGCCCAGAGGACTGGTTTTGATTTCCTGATGCCGAGGACACATCATATCAGCCGTGTCGGCAAACCAGCAATCTGGCTAGTCTGTCTTTGCACACAGCCCTTCCCTGCGTACCCGGCAATGGGGAAGGGATGTCTGTGCCAGCACTTGGCCTAGGGAGCCTCACGGGGTAGCAGTTCGCACAGGTATCCTTTGGGAAACCAAAACAGGGCCAAGCTACGGGGAAATCACTCGTCCCATAAGCCAAAAGGAGCCGGATACATTTCTCGAAGGCCCCGCCAAGGGACCAGAAATCGGGCCCCCCCAACTCCTCAGCTGGCCCCTGCCCCTTTCCATCTATCAATGGGGTAATATGTCTGGAGTGGCATTTGGTAATGACAGCAACATTCCAGGGAATCGATAGTTATTTAATTCCCTACAAGCTCCCGAGTCCATTAAACCTGATTACATTCACCCATTTCGGTGGGTGCCGTTATTTTTTCCTACACCGGCACTTAATCTATAACAGGAACTTATGAGAACTTTCAAAAGCAATTTCGGCATCAATCAGCAGCGAGTGATGGGCGCGATTTGCTTGTAATTATTTATTGGAAGGGGCTGCCGAGGGGCTACGTACCGCAGCCACTGACCTTCACCCAAAGTTTCCAACAGAAGCAAAACGCCCCTTCCTTCCCAGATGACCACTGAGTCCCAACTCGAGAAGCAACCGGCTTGCCCATGCCAGGCAATGTGCACCGACTCCTACACTGCAAGGGTCCATCCTCCAGCTGGCCTATTTATTTATAACCTAGCCTATAGAGAAAAGCCTCCAAACTAAGCAGAACTACATTTATAGGATAAGAAAAAGCTGGGTGTTTATGAGGATCACCCTGGTGATGTAGGCCTGGAATCCCAGCACCCTGAGAAGCTGACAACAGGAAGAAACCCAGCTTGGGCAACTTAATGACTTAGCGAGACCCTCTTCCAAAATCAAAATTAAAAATGGGCTGGAGATAAAGCTTAGTGCCAAGACCCCAGGCCATGATGCCCCAATACCATATGCATGACGGGCTAACGGTAGTATTCAGAAAAAGAGAAAAATATTTGACAGAATTCCCTGAGGCAGTTTAATTAATGAGCTACAGTCTTGTAGAACTTTTAAACACGTGGCCTGGGGGTAGGGTGCCCAAGAGTCAACATGAAGGTAGCAGTGAAGGGGAAAATATATATTTGTCTTTTCTTTCTCGAACAAAGAGACAGGATCTATTACACAGGATAACTATTCTCAAAAAACAATAGCAAACCAACTGGATGAAGCCACCTGTTTCCCTGTGATGTCTGGGCTCCGTTACCAGGAAATGTTGGCTTTCCTGAGAGCCCAGACTAGACCCAGAGGCCAGTCCGTGGCACACATGGGCCTAACAGGGCTAAGAGAGAGAAAAGGTCGACATTTCTCATGGGCAGGGAACTCTTTCCCAACAGAATTAAGACACTTCAAAACAAAAGCGAGTCCCACCTTGGCCCTCTGTTCTCTGGCTAGGAAACGCCACCAACAGGAGGGTCCCCTCACAGAACTGTGGAGGGCTCCTTCCCGCTGTGGGGGCAGCCCTCACCCTCAGGTGGGCGCAGCCTTCTCTGAAGAGACCACCCGGGGGGCGGCGTTGCTCTAAGAAGGGCCGCGGGCTTTCTGTGGCTTCCACTTCCTGGGTGACAGCTCTTACCCTGCGTCATCTCGTGATAAGTTACTTTGCCTCGCGATCGGCTCGGGGACCCTGAGTCCCCCCAACCCTCCCACCCCCCGGGAGCCAGGAGAGCAGAGCAGAGCTCTGGCCCTGTGGTCAACCTCCTCAAGCCAAGGCATGAATGTTAAGCAGCTGGCAGATCAATGCGAGCAAATATAGCTCAAGTACACCATTTATTCAGCCATGAGGGTTGTCAATAGCCAGATTAGGGTGATCCATCTTTTCGATTTCCTACTGTCTTCTCCCTGACTCCACGGGGGCTTTTTCCTGTATTAAAAAGTGTTTGCTTTCTCAACCATAAAAATTCCAATTATGACTCGGCGCGCTCCGGAGTTAAGTCGCTGGCTGGCAAAGGACGGAGTTACCTGAAGGAGTCCAGGGAAGAAGGGGGCGGCTGGGACGATCATGGGCACGCCATAGGAATGCAGGAGGACGCCTTGGGACGCCAGCATGCTTTAGGTGGAGGGGTGAGTCCCTCGGAGGCTCAACACATCAATGGAGACTTAGGGAGGAAAAAAAAAAAAAGAATCTATAGACCCAACTTCTTCCGAACTACAAAGCCGAGCGCCAAATCGCTTTTGTCAGGAGCCAAGAGCCCATCAGCCAGGCCGCCGCCACCGGGAGGGGAGCAGAGAGAAAGGCGGCGTCAGCAACTCAGGACCAGGAAAGTTTTCTCCCCAGACAAGCAAGAGACGCGGCAGCTGCAGAACTGGAGCTACCAAAATGGGAGCTGCTATTTTGGGAGCGGCTTGCCTAACACGACTAACAAATACTCTTCGTTAATTTAGTTCTCAGAGAGACAGAGACGCTGAAGGGCTCAGGCTCTGAGAGATTCGGTCTGTCCCAAAGGCAGGGTCCATGAGGGACTTTTTTAAAAAGGAGAAAAACTCAGAAATATAAACTTAGGTGATTATCAACTGCCGTTTGAAATTCTAACTAGGTTCACGCGGGCAGTGCTCGGTGCTCGTCGAAAACACACTAAGAGGACACGCAGTCCAGTTCCTGTCCCTCTCGCGCTCTCCCCCACTCTGATTTTAAAGGGGCCATCTGTGAATGACACAGTGCTACCGGCAGCTAGTAAGTGCACAGCCTCGGCTGCGCAGAAGCCAAGGATTTATTTGAGTTCCCCGTGCTGGGTTTCTCTGCTTGCACAACCCCTGGTAACAGTCTCAGGAACAAAAAAGGGGGAAACCAAGGAGGCTCTAAGGATAACGAGGGGGTGGTCTGCTCCTGGTCCTGTAGTTGCGGCAGGCGGGGCTCGGTCCCCCGGCACCTTCCTTCCTGACCCTGTTCCTTCAGGAGACAGGATTGTGGTCACTACTGTGTTTCCTTCTGTAATGCAGTTTGGTGTTAGGTAGCGTTTTTTTTTTTTTCTTTTTTTCTTTTCTGATGACTTGCACATCTAAGGAAGTGCCCTACCAGGGATCTACATCCCCAGCTTCTCTGCGTGTCAAATTACAAAGACATTCTACAATTTGAACTTCCAAAGATGACAGATTAGGACACAACGTTGAGAGGTGTCTCCTATTTTCAGGGGCAAAAGGTGCGCTCCCCATGGACCAAAACTGCAGAGGACAGACACAGTAAAGCAAATACTTGAAATCTGTGAGGTGTCTGAAAAATACCCAAGAGGCTGCTTGAGATGTGTCCCATGAATTCCTACGGGGGTTGGAGGGAGGCAGTGACCCAAATTAGAATCACATAGACTGGGGTATCCCATTTCCTGGCTATGTGACCTTGAACAAGTTTCTCCACCTCTCTGAAATTCAGTTTTTCCCTGGGGGGAAAAAGATAACCACAGTCTCTCCTCTACACATGTGATAAATACCGGAAGTCCTTGTCTCCATAGCACCACAGGTCCACGACAGAGGCTCTAAACACTTAAGTTACTCTGGCTCTACGTCTCCTGTTCTCTCCCGATGGTTGGTAGAGACACATCTAGGACTGAAGGTTCAGGTGACACTCAAGTGTGACTTGCACTCGCCCTTCCAGGAACACACGGAAGACAGCCACACCCCAGTTCAAGCAGCTGTGAAAATTCACCTCCCAACCCAGCATCCGCCCGCCACCTGCCACCTCTCCCCCGCAACAGTATACGCAGTGCACACGGTACAGATTTTGTGCGAAGTGGGGGGAGCCTCAGACCCTGCCAAGCACACGCAGCGACTGGCTTTCTCTCCATCCAAATGTCAATTCCTCCACTTTTCGATAGCCAAGGTGTTTTTACACTACACTAATTTTAGTTGCTTGATTTAGCTGCATAATTACATTTCGAGATAACGACAGTGGACAGGGTTTGGCAGAGAATTCAATTATTTAAGGCTGAATTTTGGCCACCTTGACAAGGGTTCTCTGTAATTGATTCTCACACGAGGCCTCGGAGGGGCCGGGTTGCAACCCCCTGTCACAGCTCCGACTGACACCCTTCCCCAACAGGCTGATACTGTTTCTAACTTTACCTTTGGGCGGTGACTTTCAACACCGCATTGCTGAGACGTTACCCATGAGGACTGAAGTGTGGCTATGAGTTGGGTGTGTTTTGTAATCCCTTTCCCTTTGGAAATCCCCAGATGGAAAAGACATTAATTAGTTAGCGAGGTAAAGACTGGGTTATAGTGGATTATAGGGGTGCTTTCATTTGTTTGTGGCACTAGGGAAAGAACCCAGGGCCTTAGCACTGTGCCATGTTCCCTGCCATGTATGTATGCATGTATGTATGTATTGAGAGGATCTCACTAAGTTAGTTGTCCAGGCTGGGCTCAAACTCACATTCCTCCTGCCTCAGCTTCCTGGAATGTTGGGATTAAAGATCTATGCCACTACGCTTGACTTGAACTGTGGCTCTTTAGAGAAAGGCAAGGAAGGCCACAGAATCAGGAGGCAGGAAACTCAGTTTAGTCACGTGAGCCAGAAGGTGGCATCACGAGGGACCCCAGCACTCTGGGAGCCTGAGGCAGTACAGTTGCGAATTCCAGTCCAGCCTGGACAACTTAGTGAAACCACTGTCTCAAAACCTAAACTCCAAAAGCTTAGTGTGACTGCTCAATCCTCCATACAAGAAAAAAAAGCAACAATAAGAAAGAAGAGAAAGGAAGGAAGGAAGGAAGGAAGGAAGAAAGGAAGGAGAGAAGGAAGAATGGATCTTTTACAAAATCTACACTTAGTGGGTCTCTTGGAAGGATGAAAGATCTGGCAAGCTCAGCTTCATTTTTTTTTTCTTTTTTCTGGTCCCCAAACCTTCAGAAGTCAGGAGCTCCAGTGGGACTTACATCCCTCACCCTCTGCCTGCTTCCCAAAAAAAGAAGCCATATGTTACTTACCATGAGTTGATTCTGAAAACCAAACCAACTAAAAGGCATAAAACATGTTTGGGCCTGTGATATACATCTGTAATCCCAGCACTCCAGGAGACTGAGGGAGGAGGATCTCAAATTCAAGCCCAAATCAGCCAACCTAACAAGATTTTTTCTCAACATTAAAAAGAAGGATAAAGGGGAGGGGGGCGGTGGCTGGAGATTCAGCTCAGAGTAAAAAGATCTTAGTTTAATCCTTAGTACTGTAGGAAGATGAAACCTTCTAGTTTCCTGATTTTTAAAAAGTGGACTATTACCTGCACTTCCCACTCTGTGGATAGGGACAGTGCTTACGTCATCATGCAGTGCCACACACTACTTAGCTACTCACATCAGCTTGTTCCTAGGCCAGGCGGGTAACAGGGAGGCTTCCTCATACCCCAGGCCCTGACCCTCCTTCTACAAAACAGCCTTCTGTGCAAACCACGCTGCTAAGCTGCCTTTCCCACACACGTCTACAGATCCGAGCTATCCTTCTCACCTGCCTGCGATGCACAAATGAGCCCTCTTCCTTCCCCTGTGCCTCCTTCAAGTTGAACGTTGCCAGCCTAAGTCACAGGTGTTCCACAAAGCCACAGGCAGACCTCACCCACCATCCCCTCTGCCTGGGCATCCTATTTTGGCCTTGGCGTTGTTTAGTTCCAGGCCTGCTGACGTCATAGTGTGACCTCTATGGACAACGACTGGCTTGGGAGGTGGCACACAGGCTTGTTCAGCCCGTGGCTACAACAGGAAAAACAAAACGTCCCCAAATGCCCCTGACGGGATCAGGCAGACACGTGTGTGCAGCACGGAGAGGTTGCAGCATTCTCCTGGGGGCTGGGAGCATCTCTACCTCATGGTGACAGAACAAGTGCACATGCTGCAAAGTTGGGGATCTGGGCTAAGCCACCCTTGCTGATGTCTGGTCTAGGGTGACACGTGCGACCAAGCCGCTCTCTCCACAGGGGTGAGATGGAACGATGCTTGTCCCTTCCCACAGGTGTGACACGTGAGACCAAGCCGCTCTCTCCACAGGGTGAGATGGAACGATGCTTGTCCCTTCCCACAGGTGTGACACGGTGGGGAAATCACATGTTGGCGGACATCCTTGGCGTGTACGAGGTGCTCAGACGGGGCTAGTTGATTTTTTATGTCCTTCCGTAGGATTGTCTTTAATGTACCTCTGCAGATCTGTCTGTGCGCACGTGTGTGTGTATTACCAGGGATCAAGCCCAGGGCCATCGAGGAACTACATCCCCAGTCCATTTTTTGAGACAAAGTCTTGCTAAAGATCTCAGGTGGGGCTTGAACTGGCAATCCTCCTGCCTCAGCCTCCCAGAGTGCTGAGTGCGGAAGCATCTTACCAATGCGGCTCCTCCTCATGGCCGGTGCATCTTCTGGGAACCCACCCACGCTGCGTGACATCTCTGTTCACTGGTCATCCTGCCGATCGCCACGTGACTTGCATCCTTCCGCAGGCAGCTGCCCCCTGGGCTCCGTGAGAACTCTAAGATCCACCACACAAAGATCCCAAAACATCCACAGGGATCTGCCCCAGATGCCCACCACCTGGCTGGTGCCTGCATCCCGGCGAGTTTCCACTTCACCTCCTCTACGTCACCCTGCCCTGGTCGGCTTTCTTGCTTTTCTCCCCACACAGAGTATAAAGAGACACTCGACGCCTTCACGAAGACGACGTGGTGGCGGGGATCATGATCACCCACCTATTTGGTACCAGGGGACCAATTCTGCTGATCTGACAGGAGGTGGAGATCAGGCAGCAATCTGAGCGATGGGGAGCAGCTGCAAACGCTCAGTCACCAGCTACTCATCTCCTGGGTGTGGTCCAGATCCTCACAGGCTGCAAAGCAGGGTTGGAGACGCCATGCAGGCGCGACTTGTCCAGAATTAAACAGCAAAAGGTGTGTGCCTCGTCAGTTACAGGGAAGCCGTTCCTAGAGCCCGGCCCCAGTGCCTGCTAAAGCGTCAGGAGGGTGGAGCACGCTGAGGTGGCGGCCTGGCTCAGAGCGGGAGGATGCCACTCACCACCAGGCATGCGCAAGCCTCCACATCGTGCCAGAGACAAGGCAGCTGGCTAGCACTGTGCCAGGCCAAGCCTCAGGCACCAGTACCTTGTGTTGTACCTACTTGCCAGGGACGGACAGGTGAGTGCCCAGGAGAGGTGTGGCGGGCCCTTAGAGAGCTCAGCACGGACCCTGAGCCACAGCAACATGGCGCCGACTGCCAGGAAGGACCGATTTCCATAGGAAAAGCCTCTGTGGGCTGTGGGAGGCCACGCTGGGCTACAACATGTCCAGGGTTAAACAGCCAACAGTCCCTCCGTGGACTGCACCAGAGGCCCAGCCAAGCTAGAACAGTCACATTCGGGAAAGAAGTCGCACCATGATGGCTCCGGGCATGGCTGCAGAGAGCAGGCACACGTGGGGTGCTGCTCGCTCGGAACGTCAAGGGCACAGTCTCGTTCACCCTTCCTACTGTGTTACTGTCTTGCTAAATGCCAGACCTTCCTCTCACCATACACGGTCTCTGTGTTGGAAGCTCTACAGCCCAAGGGTTACCAGCTCAACTCTACCTATAATGAAAGCCCACTATTGGGCCACACGGGCAACACAGCAGAGCGATTGCCTAGCATGTGCAAAACCTGGCGTTTGATTCCCCATCACCACATGCAAGACCAGTTGGGGGGTGGGGTGGGGTTGGAGCACGCCTACTATAGTCCAGCACTTGGGAAGCTGAGGCAGGATTGCTGTGAGTTTGAGGCCAGCCTGGGCTCCACAGTGACTTCAGGATCAATGTGTAGCCTGGACAATAGAGTGAGACTATTTCAAAAAAGAAAAAAAAAAACTTTAAAAATTAAATAAATAAAATGCAAAGAAACTATCCCAATTCCAGACAAGCACTAGCTTTGTGTTCTTGGGCAAATGACTTAACCTCTCTGTGCCTCAGATATTTTACATAAGCAAGCAATCAGTAACTGTAACTCACAGAGAGGTCTAGAGAGTGAAATAAGGTCATCACCAGACTCCACAGCGTGAGCCTGTAATCCCTGTATCCTGGGAGGCTGAGGCAGGACAACTCCAAGTTTGATCTCAGCCTGGCCAACATGCAAAGCATCTAGCTGGGGATTATCTCCTAACAGACGGTCAGGTCCAGTGGGTGCTCAAGAGCATCCAGCCAGTCACCCAAATGTTTTGCAACCCTTCGTGGGCTAGATAGTGCTTCTGAATACAGCCTGCACGCTCCAGATTAAAAACGAGACAATGGAAGCTCATGAAGGACACAAGTGTGGCGTCCATGCAGGGGAGACACGGCTTGGAAACCACAGCATCAGAAGTTCATGGGCTGGTGTACGGGGCCAGCGGTGGCACCCTTGAGTCTGGAGCAACCCACGGGACCCAGGATTCTTGTCACCCTACCCTGTGACATCACCCTGCCTCTGAGTAGAGTTACAAAGACGTGTGACCAAACTTGAAGTAGGCCGTTGAAGTGAGGACGCCGCGGTGACCGTTAGGAATCCGGCCCTGGTGGGTCTGGCAGCACCAGGCTCCGCTGGGCTCTTCGAGCACTTCGTGACCGGACTCTCGTCTGCAAGGCAGTCCGACGGGCGCAGGCCGACGGGCTGAACGAGCAGATCTAACAGTATGAACCCTGCATGTGTGTGTGCTGAGATCAACAATGTTTCAGGGATCCCAAGACCTCACACCTGCCTGGAGGTGACAGGAATGGGCTGGAGAAGGACTTGCCCTTGCCACAGGCACAGGGGTACTTCCCAAGATCCTCTATGCTCAACTCAGTCTCCATCTTCTGTGCTGTGGGTGCCTGCGGGAGCTGGACACACAGAACGATCCAAACAGCACAAGTCTCCTGGCCTGGGATGAAGCCTTGTGCCAAGCCCCAAGCAGCCACTCAGTGGGCTGAGCCACCTCCTGGTCTCCTTGGTGGGCGATGCCCAGAGCGATGGAGGCCTTGCTACACCTGCCCTGGAGAGGACCCCGTGTCCAGAGCAAGCAGCGAGATTTAGCTTGTTCTCTTGGGAATCCACTGTGATGACGGCACAGAAAAGCACACGGGGTCCCGTGGGGATGAGAAGCTGGCCTCGACCGATACAGACGCGCCATCCACCCACCTGTCTGTCTACTCCTCTGTGCACGCATTCACCATCCATCCACTCCTGCACCTGCACACCCCTCTGTCCATGCGTCCATTCACCCACTTCATTATCTACCGGAGCGTCTGTCCCGAGGATGAGTCACACGCCAGCCCCGAGCCGGCTGGTTTCCTGCTCCTCCATCACTCCTTCCTACTTCATGTTCTTCCTCACCATTCTTACAGCCTCTACCAAGGGCTTGCTCCACGCTAGACACCCGCATGACGTTCACCCTGTCTGTTACGTTATTCATTCATGCCATACCTGTGAAGTAGGTTCTGTTAAATGCACTACCCGTCCTACAAGGAAACTGAGGCACTGTGATGAGGGCAGCATTGAGGACAAGTCCACTGGCCCACGGCAGGGGGCCTCAGCCCCAGGTACAGCACAGGCCACCTTCTCAGCCGCTAAGAGAAGCCCTTTTTTGGCACAAGGCACCCGTTCACGTCACTGAGCAACGATGGCCTGCACCACACTTGAGCTGAGCAGGCCTCTGGGTCCCTTTTCTCCTCAGCTCTCCACTGGCTCTTAACTCCTCCGACGGCCCCGAGGGCCAAAGTCTACAAAAACAGAAGCAGAAGCGAGAATAATAAAGATGTCACAGACTACAGAAAGTCTCCAGGAAATGAGAAGATGGCTGCCAAAGAGGAGGAAGCCCCAAGCAATGGGCTACAAGGTGATTCATTGGACAGTGGAAAAGAGCATCATGGGAGGAGAAACCTAGGGATGCTGGGACTGTGCCAAGGGGTCATCCTTTTGACCTTTCTCTGTGACGCTGCGCACCATGTTCACCTCCAGGACTGGGTTGTTCTTGCTTTTGCCCCAAGTTCATGCTGCTTCTAGAGGGGAGGCCATGATTCCAGATACTTATATTTATGAACCACTTGAATCATTTTGCCATTGTCCTAGAAAACTGAGCATAACTCACATCTTCCCTGTCACCACAGAGAGCTCTTGTCCCTTGCAATCCCTCGGTGACCTCCGCAGGGAAGTGTGCAGCTACTATGGGTTGCACTTGTTGCAAAGGACAGATTGAGAGGGATGAGGTCCCTGAAGTCAGGCTGTGGGAGTAGCTCAGATGGCTATTCTCTAGGGACACTTGGGTGCTGTGCTGCCTGGCTTGTTGACTTTGAGGTTGTGTCTCTTGTTATTTGGAAGCCTTTCCCAGCAGCTTGGCAGGGAGCAGGGTTTTGATATGACATGATGTTCAGATATCCTGGGAAGGTGCTAAGGAATTCCACTGGATAAACCAGGACAGTCACCTACAAATCCCAAACCCTGCCCTGAAATCCCTCGTCCAGCAACAAACAATCATCTTGGAACTGGACAGGGCTTCTGTTCGCTGCAGAGAACCCTTTGGCTCACACACCTCCTTCCAGGGAGCAGGCTCTGAGAAGCCACCCCACGGGGCTGGGGGAGAACAGGAGGCGGCGCGTGTCCTCACAGACGGAGAGGAGAGGGGCCCAGGACCACACCCTACCACGCTGGCCACCGAGTAATCAAGGCTTCGCCAAAGGCTGACCACGGCAAGATGGCCACTCCAGTGTCACAGGCCAGGCAGCTGGAGGCACCAGAGCGTCCCCAACAGGTGAGATTTCCAGCTTCCCAAATCAGCAGCATCCTTCTGGGACACCCCAGGCACATCCGAAATGGAACCACCCCGTGCAACCTCATTTTCTTTAGAATTCTCATAGAGCGATCTATTTTTATATCATTTTAAATAAATCGTAGATACCATTTATTATATGCCAAGAAAAAAAAAACGCTTCTAACTTATTTGGCTCAATTAGACCAATTAATCTTCTCAGCTTCCCGCTAAGCTAAGTCCTGTGACTATCTGAGACTCTTCTAGTACAACCAGCAGGAAAACAGAGGCCCAGAGCGGTTATATAACTTGCCCAGGATCACACAGCCAGTGAAAGGTGAGTGTCTCCAGAACGAGGTTCCTAACGTCCTGCTGTGCAGCCTGTCCAAGACTGGCATGTTTCCTAAAAATATAGTTCCCTAGTTTACTCATCTCCAAATCTAGATGCAAACTTATTTCTAACCACAATACTAATACGCCACGTTGTTTAAGAACCGAGGGACTGAATGAAATGTAGGGCCAAGTTCTGGCCCCATCAATGCTGGGCTGGGTTGTGCCGGGCAAGTCACCTAATCTTGCAGAACCTCACTGAATTCTGAGCTCTACTCAGTTTCCACCCCTGTCCAACCCCATCTGAACTCACCACAGTGATTGCCAAGGACCCCGCTTCCTTGAATCCGTTAAGTCCCCATCGTTTCCTTAAGAGACCTGGAGATTTCTGTTCATCCCTTGCAATGAACAGATTCTGAACAAATTTTTTTTAAATGGCTGTAAAAATAGTCCTTGCACAGTTGGGCATGCTGGTGTGCATGCTCATAAAGGCCAGCACTCT
Source organism: Ctenodactylus gundi (assembly GCA_004027205.1). Lineage (NCBI taxonomy): Eukaryota > Metazoa > Chordata > Mammalia > Rodentia > Ctenodactylidae > Ctenodactylus > Ctenodactylus gundi. The sequence goes on from PVKB01005215.1 coordinate 68,112, forward strand.
GGGAAGCTGAGGCAAGAGGCCACAAGTGTGATCCCAATGCTTGGGTAACACAGTGAGAACTTGTCTGGAAAAAATAAATCATATATATATATATATATGAGTTGAGGATATAGCTCAGTGTGAAGATCCTGGTTCAATTCCCAGTACCACAAAACAAACGTGCCTATATACAAACATACAGAAATTAAATCATATTTTTGATCATTTACTATGTGAACACACTTTTTTAGCGCATACTATGTGCCCAGCAGTTCTCAGCAGCTCACAGACACATTTCCTTTGCTCTTTACGATCCTGGGGTCGAGCCCACAGCCTTCACCCTGAGCTATATCCCAGGCCCACTTGCATTTCTGATTTTGAAACCGGGTCTCACTAAGTTGCTACGTTGCCCAGGCAAGGCTGGAACTTGCCATCTTCCTGCCTCAGCCTCCCAAGGCGCTGATGGGATTACAGGCCTGCCCGACCAGGCTTAAGACATTTAATTTTTTTTTAATAATTCCCTGGTGCTGGTATTTATAGCATCTTCATTCTACAGACGACGATGGTGGGTCTTAGGAGGTGACCCTGGTCATGGTAACACGAGCGGCAGGTCTGGTCACTACAGCCAACCCCTCAGCTAATCCCAAATCCTGCTCGCCTTCCCAGGCATGCGGTGCAGGACGGAGGATGCTGGTGCATTTGCTTGGTGAGGAATCCTGGAAATCTACCAAGGCGTTAGTTCCAAGTCTCAGGTGCCTACACAGTGCCCCTTGCTTCTGATCTTAAGCTCTGAGTCCTTGGAAAAGCTTTGTGGATAGGAAATAAGAATTTCTAATATCTTTCCAGACAAGTCCCCGTTAACGCAGTGCCACAGTGAGCAGGGTCTACAATCCCCAGCCTGCCTCTGTACCCGGCCTGGAGACACAGACCTGAGACCAACCCACCGCATCCCACCATCTTCTCCCAAAAGAAACACAGCTATCCCATCTACGAAAGCCTAGAAATGTGCCAGGCCGCTTAGGTACCGAATTCTCCACACTCCCAGCCATCCAAGGTCTGCACACAACGCACTCTCAGGGCAGCATCCCATAAAGCACGGCCTGGGGTCATTTCTCAGACACTTTGCATACAGCATGAGGTGGAAATTCACAGACTTAGTTTAGGATGCTCACCCAGACCTCCCTTCCTTGGAGACTCTGTGGCTGGACTCAGAGATGAATGCTCCTTTTAGGACCAAAATAGAACACAGGGACCAAAGGGAACTGGAAGATTTAAAATTAGGATAGAAAAAAAAAAAAGAAGAAGAAAACAGAAAAACAAAAATCCTGGCACCCGAGTGGCCTGCCTCAACCACCCAAACCTTCCCAGTGAAGCCCAAATGTGACCATGGCCGATGGCCACGTGTCTCCTCCCTCCCACCGGGCCCCGACATGTGCAGCCCCTAGTGAGCATCGCCACTAGTGGCGTGTTCAACTGCCTACCTCATGCCGCAGGCCTTGGTGTTATTTTTATAATTACCAGGAGTCTTTTTCATGTCGCACTCTGCCAGAATTCTGCTGTACGGCACACCTGCTCCACACGGAGGAGCACATGGGGAAGTGGGGGTGGGTCTGGTGGTGTAGGGTAGGGGAAGGCGGCCTTTCCCGCCTGCTGTGACAAAATCAAGAAACAGAAGCTAACCCCAAGCCATGAGGTACCCTTTCTCTCAAAGGCTGTGTCCTACGTCAGCACTTAACGCACAGCATCTCTCTGGAGTTCATGAACAGCAAATGCTGTTCTAAACTTCTTTCTACGAATGTAAACTTATTTTCCTAATAAATACCCCCATCCCCATTTCAGAGATGAGGAGCGATGCTGGAGGAAGGGCTCAGTGGTTAAAGCGCTTGCCTAGCAAGGTGCTAAGTACCTGATTTCGATTCCCCAGCACCATGTAAGCCAGGTGTGGTGGTGCACTCCTGTAATCAGGAGGCTGAGGCAAGAGGATGGCCATGAGTTCAAGGGCAGCTACAGAGTGAGTTCAGGACCAGCCTGGGCTACAGAGTAAGACCCTGTCTCAAAACAAACAAACAAACAAACAAACAAACAGATAAGGAGAACTACAGTTCAAGCAACATCCTTGGACCAAATCTGGATCCAGGCACTGATGTCATGCCCCGCAACATCGCTAACACCTCCAGGACTGCTACCACCAGCCACAGCTCCATGTCATCCTGGCCTCCAGCCCCTACCACACCCACCTCTACCCCCAGGCCCATGAGGAAGCACCACAGAGCTCTTCCCTTGGGCTGGGCACCATGCTGGGTGCCTTACGAACCAGGTCATGCCACATTCCTAGTGATCCGGGCTTCCCTGTGTTTCACAGATGTGAGGACAAAGCTTTGGAGAGCTGAACAAACAAGTCAACCAGCTACTCAGAGGTCTGGCAGGGGCACGGTGTGTGGAAGGTTCAAGGCCAGCTCTGCCTGGTACCAACGTGGAACCATGTAACTCCTGCGCTCGCTTGGCCTGGGGAAGCCGGTGGAGGTGCCTCCCTGGCCATCACATCGAGCTACATCTCTAGGTAAGGAAGGCACGGTGGGCACATGCCAGTCATCCTACCACTCTAGGAGGCTGAGGGGCAAGAAGAGCTCAAGTCTGACTCCAGCGTGGGCAACCTGACACGACTTTGTCTCAAAAAAATACAAACCAAAATAAAAAACAGGGGGGAGATGTAGTCTGTGCAATGGGCCTGAGTTCCACTCCAGTATTCATTAAAAAAAAAAAAAAAAAAAAAAATCTGCAGCTAAGAGACGAACAGTCCCCTGTCAAGTTAGGGTTCAACTCTGGGGCTGGGTGATCCCTACTGAACGACGTACCAGCCATGGAATGCTGAGTCCCAGCCAAGTTACACCTGGGAGCTCCGGCCTGAGAGGGCCTGCCACTGTCACCAGCGACGTCCGCAATCCCTAGGTCCCCGATCCCTGCCACCCCTCCCCAGGCCCTCTAAGGTTTGCCTCCCAGCCTGCGTCTCTCCTCCCAGAGCTGGACGTCACCTTTCGGGGTGATCATGAACCTGTCTCCCCGACCTGTCCCTCCCGCCCAGCCTGTCCCACTGCAGCAGCCTCGCACCTGTACCCCCGCCTTCCACGTGCAATACCGTCCTTCCGCCATCCATCCAGGGCTTCACACTGAAGCTACGTACCCAGCCCATTTTTATTTTCAGTTTTGAAACAGGGTTTTGCGAAGTTGTCCAGACTGAGCTCTAAGTTGCGACGCTGATGCCTTAGCCTCCCAGAGGGCTGGGGTGACAGGCCTGTGTCACCGGGCCCAGCTCAGAGTGGCCCTCTTAAAAGGCTAGCTGTGCTCATCTCTCCTTTTCTTCAAGCCTTTAGGTGTTATTTTCTTCCTTTTTAGTCCTCTTGGAATAGACTCCGGGCCCATATCAAAGCTTCCAACTCCACTGGACCCGCCTGCGCTCTGGCTCCGTTCCCCTCCCCATGTGTGCCCAAGGACACTGGGGCACAGGACAGACAGGGCACATGAGTTCCCCCGCTCTGTCCTTGACTGCTATGCCCTCCACCTCTGCAGCCCAGCCCAAGTCCCTTCTCTGGCCCACGGTCCAGCCCCTAACCACTCTGCGGACCCTCCGTGGACACCCCACCTGTCCTTCCCAGAGTGACCTCCCCCATCCTAAGGCCTGTCCTTCCCCCAAGTGTGACTCCCACAGCGGGGAACCTTGGCTTCCCGTCTGTGGAACTTTCACGACAAACCCAATCCAGGAGACAGGAGAGGCCTGATGCGCTAACTAATGATGGACCTCCAACTCGCGCGAAGGGGTGAGGGTCACTTCACACATCAGAGGCTGGGCAACCATTCACACGCAGATTGTGAGGCCTGAGGCCCATGACACCACGGCCACACGGCGCAGCCTCCTCCTCCTCTGGTACCACACAGACGCTCGGAAGCCTGCCTTATATAAAGACAGTCAGTCCCATCTTACGTAATACAGGAACTGCTGGCTTGAATTAAAAGACGTCATTATTGTGAAAAGTTGCTCTTTTTAACGGATATCAAGAAAGGAGGAAAAAAAGAGGAGGTCTGTGCCTCCTATGAACACATCGTCTCCGGAATAGGATACTACACATTTCAGAAAGAAATGCAATTTTACTGGATTTTTTTTTGGGGGGGTGGGAGGGAAAATGATATTTTTCCCAAAGTCAATCAGAGCCACCAGAGGAAAGGGATGTTTACATGGGTGAAGCACCCCCTCCGCAGAAATCCCAAGGGCTAATTGCATAATGGGTCGTTACACAGTGCCATAATACGGGTTCGGCTGGTTTCTCTGTTTTGGGTTTGAAAAATAGATTGTTTAATAACCCATCAAAGCTATCTGTACAGCAGCTAAACAATGGAACAGATGTTGACTGCTGCCTGGTGCCTCGTAGACATAATTAAAGACAATGAGACTCTCACGGACTCGTATCAGAGAGAACGCACACGTAAAACCGCAAGGGCCGGACACCTGCTTTCCTCCTCCAGAAATGCCGCTCGTATTTCGGAGGATGAGGAGTGGCTGTACCATTTATTTACCTGTAGGTACACGCCCGTCCTGCCACTCCTCTCTTGAGGGACACAGAGCTGGAAAAGGCATCCTCCCTCTGAGCCCCCAGTGGTTTCCATTTCCTGGCCGCTGCCTGGAACAAGTTAGGGCTTCAAAAAGAACACTTTTTTTAAAAAATTTTTTTTCATAGGCATACATGTTCAGAAGAACCAGTTAACCAAAACTTGGATATTTATTTTAAAAATAATTTAAGCAGCAATTTGAGTTTTATTCATCTGTTCTTATTTTCCCGTGTAGGGACTCAGCTCAGTTGGCGTGTTTATTTCCTTAAAAGCCTCGCATATATTTTCTTTTTCTTTTTTTTAAAAATAAAAGCAATTCTTAAAATGAAGGTTTCATCAGCTTTAAAAATAATCCTGTACGGTAGAATATTTCAAGTATCATTTTAATGTTCTAAATATCCCCCCCCCTTCAAACTCCTACTCAGTCTTGTTAGTTCCCTGTTCTTGGTTCTATAAGGAAAAAAAAATCACACACACACACACACACACACACACACACACAACTATACACAAAACAAAACATATGATACAACGAAGAGAAATGAACCACAACCTCTCCAAAAAAACAACAGAAACAAACAAAAAGCTGTCCCGGTAGATATCTCAAAAGGGGAACGAGGAATTCCAAACAGATATTATTATTTTGGAAATCAGAAAAAAAAAAACTATGAGGTGAAAACTCAGTTTCTTGTGGCTTACTATAAAGTATTTCCCCATCCAGAAATCAGATCCAGAAAATAAACCTCCCCGTTCACTTCGGAAACAAAGCAGATTCCCTTATATGGCGCATAAATGGGGAATTGTAGTAATTCTAAAAAGCCTCAAAATCACACACACACACACACACACACACACACACGCGCGCGCGCGCGCCCCTTGCAAGGCCAGGAAGGTTGGCAAGTCCTACATCCTGCTGATTTATGAAGCTGCCGGCTACATGCTGAGCGCAGCCGCGGCCGGCCACCAGGACCCTGTCCCCAGGCCACCCTCGTGGACAGGACGGGGCCCTGCGTGTGATCAAAGCTGGTGGTATACATCATGAATATGGGGCTGGGCATGGACTCCATCTCCTGCATTGGTCGAGTTTCTCCTCAGAGCAGCGGAGAAGCGGGGGGGCCAGCTGGGCGTGCAGAAATGTCCTCCACCCCTCCCATGAGGATGCGCCCCTCCCGCGTGGGCAGGGCCCTCCAGGCTGGCGCTTTGGCTCCCACCCCTCCTCCTCCTCCCCTGCTTCTGCCTCCCCAGGTCCGAGGCTTCCTCACAGCGATGCCTAGCCTAGCTCATTTACCCACAACCACAGTGACTTCAGAAGTAAAATCAGGTAGGCCTGAGGGCACAGCTCAGTGGTTAGAGTGCAAGGCTCTGAGTTGGACTCCGTTGCATCACATAAAAATTAGCAGGGCATGGTAGCGCATGCCCATAACCCCGCGCTAGGAGGCTGAAGTAGGATTGCCATGAGTTCAAGGCTAGCCTGGGCTAAACACAGCGAGCTCAAAACCAGCTTGGAGTACACAGTGTGACCCTGTCACGAAAATAAAATAAAATAATAAAATCAAAGTAGGATGACCTCCTCAACTCTTCCCTTGTCTAAGTTTCTTTTGGAAAATTAAACAGCCAGGCCTAGCAAAATAGGCCAGTAATCCCAGCATTCTGGGAGACTGAGGCAGGAGGATTATAGTTTTGAGCCCAGCCTGGGCAGCCCAGCAACTGAGATTATGTTTCAAAATAAAAGACAAGAAACAGGCTGGGTATGGATTCCCCCCACCCCCACAGTAAAGAGAAAAAGAGGGAGACAAGGAAATGGGGAGAGAGCATGAATAAACTCTACTTTCATGAAGAAATAGCCAGGCAGAGGCCTCTTAAATCATGATCCCAGAACACAGGAGACAGGCCCAGGGGACGGTACCAAAGAGAAGTCACCACTGTGCCTCTAGAAAGACCACGCTGGGTCTTAAACATCATTTTCCACCCTAAGCCTTGGATCCTGCATCAAAAAAAAAAAAGCAGCCATTCCAGCCAACTCCCAGAGGCCTTTTGTGCGGGATTAAACGCAGTAATCCACAGAAAAGTGCTTAGCCAAGGGCCTGTCACACGGCGCTCCATAAAAGTTATTGACGATTTCATTATTTTAATTATCATATTATTACCATCATGTCCTTGTCAAGGACAGAGGGATCCTCTGGGTCCCCGGGATGGTCTCTCCTAGATCTCCTACCATTTTCCCAAAGAGGTTTTTTTTTTTTTTTTTAATGGATTCAGAAAGGACCCTAAGAAAGACAACGGAGAAAAAAGTGCTCAGCAATCCGAGCCACAGGCTCTGGATGGAGACCCCCAGTGGAAAGTCGGGCTGCTGCATCGGGAGGAAAACTTCTCCACTGTCCTTTCCTGTTTCGACTACTGGCTGCAAATCCTCTGAGGAGGGAAGAGGGATCAAAAAGCATCGTGTGGTCTACACCGTGGGTATGAGGGGGCCGGGGCAAGTGTAAGGACAGACACCAGGCGGACTCCCAAGAAAAGATGTGTCTAGGAGGCCGATTTCTACTTGCAGAAATTCCAGGGGCGACCGACACAGTGAGACGTGAAATAGAAGGCCCCACGCCTCGCGCCTCCGCTCCTCTGGTTCCAATAGGGGTGGCAAGATGGCTGGGAGCACACACCCTCCCCCGGGGAGAAGGCTCCCGAAACTGGGCTGGGGAGGGGTCCCCTGGATGCCGCACAGGGTGGGGGACAGCCTCCAGGTGGGCAGGCTTCTGCCGCGAGAACCTTTCGGGAGTCCACGTCACCACCACGTGCCCCAGTCCCCGGCTTCGCAGAATAACGACATTCGGAACAGAAATAAATGAAGCCCCTGCAGTGCGATTCTGTCAGCTTTTGAAAGTAAATAACTTTGCTACTGACAAGAGCAAGGCAAGTTTTATTTTCGCCCTCCTGCCACGGGGTATCAATTGAGCTGTGCAGCCGTATTGCTATCCAGCACCGGCAGCACGGATGACAGCCCCAGGGCCGGAGAGGAGGACGGGGCCGGGCGAGCTGGGGGACCCGGGTCTCATGGTGGCTTGGGACACACGGAAAGTACCAACTTCCCACTCAGTGTTTGCATCAGATTCTGCTAGTTGCTTCACACGCTCGCCGCTTTTACCAAGATCTGCAGAAGCAATCAAGGCCTCGAATCAAGTAAAGTGACTTGCTCCTGCTCCTGCTCATCAGGGACAGAGCTGGGATCGGCTCGTGTTGTGTGGACAGGAAGACACAGGTGGGGAGAGGCGGGACACACCCACAAGCTTCCCAATGAGCTCCCTGTCAGCCCGTTTTCGTGTTACTTTTGACTTTGAGACAAGATTTTGCTAAAGTGCCCAGCCTGGGCTCAAATGTACAACCTCCTGGCTCAGCCTCCCGTAATACTGGGATGACAGGTATGCACCACCCCGAAAGCTAACGCCTGGTATTTCTAAGGAGATCTACATTTCTCATCTGAATTCTGAGAGTCACCCGAGATAGACAGCGGGTCACAAAAGCTTCCCTATCCCTTGGGTTCCTAGACACTACGGGTACCCAGTGCTCACAGAGCAAGGACGTCTCTCTCTCATCCACCTTCCTCAAGGCCTGAGCTTGATCTGGGCCTGGACTTTGGCAGAACAGTAGAACTCAGATCTGAAGGGAAGATCCGGACTGGTGTTTTCTGATAACCGGAGACAAGTTCTCACGACCAAAATCCTGGGCAAACCTGACGCCAAACAAGACATAAACCTCATTAAGACCAAATCTGCTCACAGACTCATGACAGGAAACCTGAGACCCTCAAAACCTACAGCTGCCTCTACTCCGTCGCCGCGGAGAAGAAGGTAAATCACTCCATCCCGGAACACACGAGCCCTCAACTATACACTCCGCACCAGCTCCGGTTCCCAATTTTGATTCTGTGGGTGGAAACGCTACATAAAGAACAGTTTCAGAACAGGGCGACAGCATTCCCAGCCAAGGGCGAGTAGGCGGGTGGAGGCCAGGGAGGCAGGGCCCTGCCCAGCAGGGGTGCTTCCATGTATGGTGTTCCCCGTCCTTCCCGAGGCACCAGCAGAGGGCAGGAGACGTGACTCTCAACTCTTAACAGTTGACTACATACAGTGTAGGTCTTTGGGCTGGGGAGAGGAAGGAGTGATTCCTGGCTAGACAGAGCCGCAGACTCCCAGGAAATCCAACAAATCAACCCAGTGTTTCCCAGCATGGAGTTCTACACAGGCATTTCCTGCCATGGCGCGCGGATGGACACCACCAGGAGGAAGGAGGCCTTTACTTTGTCTAGCGGGACAGCCCAGGAGGGAGGCTGCCAGCTCACCACAGAACGAATGAGCTGCCACGAAAATGAACTCTATCCTTTAAAGTCCACGTATACTGAACAAAACGAAATCATTGCTGTGATTTGGTGATATGTGGGGAGCAGGAAGGGGCTGGACATCTGCAGTTGTAGGTTTAAAATTAAGTTAATCTTAAAGTGATAAATTAAGTAACTGGGCCTGGCAGCAAAGGCCATATTATCCCAATTCTCCGGGAGGATCAGGCAGGAGGAGCAATGTTGAGCCCAGGCTGGGAAACTTAGTGCCTTCGTGAGACCTTGCCTCAAAGTAAGACCACACACCAACACTATCAGCGAAAACAGTGGGCTGGGGACATAGCATAGTGTGAAAGGCCTGGGTTCCAACCCCAGTGCCACAGAAACATGTGTATCGTTAAGCAGGTAGTAACTGTGGTGATGAGTAGGGGGGCCAACGATTCGGAAGAGGATGCTGGGTGCCTGCAAGTGGACAGACACTGAGCCACATTCATTATCCACACAGTAGCTTTCATTTTCTGGGATGAGGGGTGGTAGTGGGGGTACTGAGGAACAAGCCCCGGCTGGGCTCAAACACTCTGAGCTACATCCCCAGCCCATTTTTATTTCTGATTTTGAGACAGGTTCTCACTAAGTTGTTAAGTTGCCCAGGCCAGACTCGAACATGCAACCCCCTACTGCCTCAGCCTAATGGAGTGGTAGGGTTACAGGTCTACACTACCACGCCCATGCCCAGTTAAACTTGCCCTTGGTTTGGCACCTTGATGAGGCTTCAACCAACCACCACCAAGACCCCAGTGCCCACGACGGGTGGTGGTCTTTGCGGTTTGGGTTCAACCCCTCTCTCCACTGTCTGCTTCCAGATCTAATCCCCAATGCCTCACACGTTTGCCTGCGACTCTGTGATAGTTTATCTGTTATATGTTTAGGGAGACTTCACTTCCGCCCTTTCTCATTCTCTTTCCGTTACTTCAAAGTGCACTTAGAACGCAAGAGAACGGGGCACTCCACTCAGAGTGTCAACTGCCTGGCCTAAGACCCAGTCCTCCTGCTTCCTGAGGCCCACACACCCTCTTCTGCAGACCAGAGGGCCCCTGGCTCTTCTCTACAGCTGGAACAAGTCTCCCAACTCCACTCGTCCCCACGCGGGTCCCGAGAACCATCCCGTTCCCTTCCTGCCCGCCACCTCCCACAGCCTGTCAATCCTTCCTCCGTCCCTTGTCCTCTGTGATCTTCCCCATCTCCTGGCCATCGGCTTCACGGCGGCAGGCCTTCCCTAGCTCCCTGACCTAGTCACAGCAGCTGGTGATGATGCTCACACCCACAAATTCCAGGGATACCCACCCGGAATCCTCAGCACCCTGGGAGGCTGGGGCAGGAGGATCTCAAGATCAAGCCCACACTGGGCAAGTTACTGAGACTCTGTCTCAAAATAAAAAATAAAAATGGACTGGGAATATAGCTTGGGGTGAGGGCTTGGGTTCTATCCCTAGCACTGCAAAAAAAAAAAAAAAAAAAAAAAAAAAATCTTAACAGGTTACAAATGGGTGGCCGGCACCACCTCACCTTGCTGAGAGGTTCCAGACTGGACAGACAGGCCCGTTCATTCATTCCTAGCTCTTGATTTGTTTTAACCAAACACACACTTGCACGCATGCACCTATGTTCTCAGTGTTGAGGGTGGAGAAAGGACAGGAAGGTAACTCTCCTATCATAATGCAGCAGGTCCCAGAGTCCCACACAGTGCCAGGTGCTTAACACCCCAAGACGTGGAGCTGGCCAACAGAGGACTCAACACCGGGACCCCAAGCAACCGAGAGGAGGCCCCTGCTCTGTCTCAGCGAGGACCGCACAGTCAGGGCTGTGGTCTATCAGGGAAGCCAGGCACTGAGGCAGAATGCCATCCAAGCCTTCTCCCGGGCACCACTGCAGATCGGGAGCTGAACTCTGGGGTTCTTTGGGGCACTCCCTGGCCAAGAGTCTTCCTGTAGGTCACTGGACCATGCCTCTTTTCTGGAGCTGGCGTGCACACAGCATGGCGAGAGGGCAGGCCCTTCGGTGCATGAGAGCCGGCCCCACGGCGACAGGCCAACACCTAGCCCAGCAAGGTTCTCCCCCCGCACCCCAGCACGGGAAATAAGAAACTTATTGATGAACGGAACTTTTTTTTTTTTAATTGAACTAAACAGCCCACAAGGACACCCTCGCCATCTATTGAAAAGGTCTCCACATCCTGGACGATGACACCCCCACACGTGGGTCGAGTCTCCTCCTTCTGAGAGGCCTCCTTGCTGTTCACCAATCCTCCCCCCAACCCCAAATGTACAGGAGGGCCAACCCGACTTTGTTTACAAGGCTGCACTTTCTTCCTCTTGCAGAACACGATGACTGTCTGACAAACGACACTGTTTGCACCAGCCGATAGGAACAAGAGAGCCTGGTTAAAGAAATCAGAAAATCCTAAAACCGATGGCCTAGCCCAAGTCTATCAGCCGCTGGATCATTACTCCGGGGCCAGCTATAAGCAAGCCAGGTGGCGTGTGAGCATTAATGGCACCGGCTTTCTCCACCAGGGCAAAGGCAGAGTAGCTGATCACATGTTCCGACCCAGAGGGCTACGGAACTTGTGCCGGATGGTGCAAGACTGGGGTCTGTGGGTGCAGAGACACTTAGGACTTTCCCAAAGGCATGCTGTAGGTTTAACACACAGGTCACCTAAATCACTGTCAACAGAAAGTAGTTGAGCTGGTTTCAGGGATCCCCTGGCAAAAGGGTCTCACCGGCGGGACCCCACTCCCCTGTAACCTCAGCCCCATGCTGCTCATAACAGCTCAACAACTGCTGCCCTCACTCCTTAATCAGAAAAGATCAGGAGTATCGCACTCAGGGAGGCTGAGGCAGGAGGACTGCAACACCAGCTCACCCTGGATAACTTAGCAATACCTTGAGTCAAAATCAAAGATCAAAAAAAAAAAAAGATGGAGATACAGTTTAGTGTAAAGGCCCTGGGCCCAGCACCACACACACACACACGCACACGCGCACACACATACACACACACAATCATAGCAACCAAGAAGACAGATTCATTAACCCATATGGGATCATCAGTGTAAAGTGTGACAGAGGCTGTCCAGTCTTCCGTGGACAGCCACTCGGGGCTAAAACAGGGCTCACTCCGGCCACTTAAACCCCTCTCGACAATTCAGACATGAAGATAATCTATCTTAATTCCTTTCTGCGTTATTGACACAACTGACTGTGCCTGATGCCCCGCGCTATCTAATAAATCAACGCAGGATTAAGGCAAGGAGAAAGCACGTGATCACACGCCATTTGTCCGGCTACACATCATCACACTTGGCACCACCACCAGGGAAGGGGCCGCGACCGGAGCGGAACTCTTCCTCCTCCACGTGGCCTAAGGGATGGTTCCTGAATTCGTAACCATGACAGATGCCTAGTCTCCATCCGCCCCGCCCGGGTCTGAGTGCGAGACCTTCCAGCAGGGAGCACCAAGCCCCTTCTAATTAAGGACGGAGAGGGTTGATACGCAGGTTTCAGTTCAATTGTTTTCGATCTGAAGACGTCCACCGTGAGCAATGGCTTCATTTACCAGAAATTACCCTTTGTACAAACCACTTCACTATTTAAAACAAACCACATGCATCATCATTAAGTGGGAAAAATTAGCCAGCGTCGGGTATCGACAGTGGCCTGGCCCACTTCAGGGGCCCCTCGCTACCTCCCACACACCTTTAATGTGCAGTTTAAGTATCTGACTTCTTGTTAAATTTCGGCTGATTAAAAGGTTCTGAGGGAATGGGGCTTGACGGATGAGAGGCCCGACTAAGACGGGAAAGTGGAACCATGCAAGCAGGTGGGAGCACCGGAAAAGCCAACTTCATGTGCTACTGATCTTTTTTAGAGTTAGAACTGAAGGTGGCACATAACACAAAGGGGAAGACACACCAAACAGCTGGCATCAGAAACAAATCTCAGCGGGGACCAAGGGGACAGGCACTCTGGGAGCCTGAGGCAAGAGGATCCCAAATTCAAGCCCAGCTTGAACAACTCAGTAACTCACTGAGACCCTGTCTCAAAAAAAAAAAAAAAAATCAACAATAAAAATGATTGGGGCACGGCAGCTCACTCGGCAGGAAGGCCTTGAGCTGAAATCCCAGGGCCAAAAAAGAAAGAAAAGGAAGAATGAAAGATCAGAAACAAACCTCTCCCTCTGGCATCCCAATAGCCTCACTGTATCTGAGCAGAAAATGGGCTGCTTGGCAATTTATCCCCGGGACCTGGGGTGGAAACGCATCTCCAGACTCTTGTGCGCGTGTGGGGCTGCTACCTGATGTCTTCTGTGACGAAAACAAAGCAGATTCTCAGCCGACCTGGCTGGTTAATCAACTTTCAGATTCGGAGTTTTCCTTTCTGAAATCTTCCTTCAAAACAAGACTGCTGACTCAAGGAGGCCCCATCTTGGGACCCAGACAGGATTCTAACCTGGAAGCATGTGGGTTTGAAGTTGAGTTGGGGGGAGGAGAGTTACCGTCAAAGAGGACATGGAAGCCACTGCAGTGGGTTGGGCTAGAGGTGCCCGCAGGGACTGTCCCCAAACAGCAACATGGCAGCCAACCACACTGTGATCGCTTGGCCCTTCCATCTGAAAGGGGTGGGCCACCTCAGAAACGTGAGTACGTGTGTGCACGTCTGTGTATGTGTGCACGCACGTGTATCTATGCGTGTGATAACAGCATGGACCCGATATCCAAAAGCCAAAGAGGACCAGGGGATATCAAGCCATCTTGCAAGGTTCCAACTAAAGCAACATCTCTCAGGCCCAGAAAAATAAACAAGGAGAAAGAATAAAAAGAAAAAAAAATGGGAGCTTCAGGGAGAAAAGAAAATTTCTTTAAAGGAAAGTTACTGAGAAAGAGAATAAACAAATGAAACGGAAGAAGTCTAATAACATCACCAGCCAAGGTGCCTCTCCCTTGGCCTGAAAACCTAAGTTAGAAAAGGGGTTCCACTGCATGTTTGGTTACTTGGAATAGATGAGTCTACTGAGGCATCCCCAGCGCTCGCATTTTGATCACCTGTCTTAAGGACAAGTCGGGAAGAATTGCGGAAGAAAGGACAAGTGTCAATACTGAGACGGAAGAAAAAGAGGGTGAATTCATTTTCCTAAGAAATAAGCTCTACGGGAAACTTCATCCCAGGAAAATGGTATTTCAGTGAAAATTCAGTGCCCTCTGGGCAGAATTTGCCCATTTACAATACAGAAAGTCAAAGGATCTGAACTCAGACACTTGTGCTGTGAATGACAAAGGCTCATTTCTAACCAGCACGCGATGGAATGCTTTCAGGGAAGTCGCTGCTTACACAGGCTGCCTGGCCTTTTGAGAGTACAGGTTCATTCTGCGGCCCTCAAAATGAGATCAGCATGAAACCAGAGCTTTAGGCTCGCAGCAGGTAAAAGGCACAGCGGTGACGTCTGCGGAGAAGAGACCTAGAGTCGGTAACTGGTGGCGAGGAAACCGAACTTCATGGCCTTCACCAGCCAAATGGCCAGAGTACTAAAGACAAGCCGTACAATGATGACTTAAACAGAACTATCATGACAGCTCCGGGCAGGAGAGATGACCCCAAGTAGCTGTCTCCTGCTCTGATATTAAGCTCTCTGGAATCACTGCTAAAAATCTTAATTCTAAATAAGTCAGGCACAAAAAAAAAAAAAAAAATGCCTGCCCATCCTATACTTCGGGCATTTTGTAAAACTCGGAATCAGACACACATCACACCACACTGTCCCCTCCATCCCAACATTAGGTCACAGCGTCACATTTTGGCCACTTCACAGAGGGTATTACAAGGCCTTTCAGGGGAGAAAGGGCATTCCCAAGCCTGTGTCCAGCCCCCAGTCCCCCTGTCCATCTTCCATAGAGTGGCTGCATTGATAGTCACTTCTAAATATTTATGATGGCCGCCAACAGTTTCCTTGGGGCCTCCCCTCCAGCGCGGAGGGCTTCTCCCCATGGGAGAGGACCTTCCCATGAGTCCTGCTTACCGGTTCTTTCCCCAGAAGAATCACCCCTCACTCAAGTCCCTGCTTTCTTCCTAAGTTGTAACTGACCACACAACCCAGCTCAGCCCCCACCTAGGAGCCAGAAACACAAATAATTTTTTTTTTTTTTGGTAAATAATAATAGTTAACACACAAAGAAATGGTGAGAATGTCGCATCGCTCCAGACTTCTACCTGTTTCCTGTTCGAGAATGCCATCCCAGTTGGTTAACACACACCACGGGAGGGATGGAACAGAAGAAGCACAAGATCAACCCACATTAATACGATTCAATCCAACGGAAACCTAGCATCTGTGGAAAACCTCATTAGAATTCTCTACTGGTGGGTAACTGATGTAAAAACCACACACACAGACACACGCACTCACTCAACACACAGAAATGGTGGAAGCAGATGACTCATGTTATCGATACGCTCTGGAGAAGGGTTTCCTGGCGTGATGATCTAAATGAGAAATCAGAAACGAAATCCAACTATATTTAAGAGAACAGACCCATTTGTTGCACACACACACACACACACACAC
Source organism: Ctenodactylus gundi (assembly GCA_004027205.1). Taxonomy (NCBI): domain Eukaryota; kingdom Metazoa; phylum Chordata; class Mammalia; order Rodentia; family Ctenodactylidae; genus Ctenodactylus; species Ctenodactylus gundi. The sequence continues at coordinate 83,639 of PVKB01005215.1, forward strand.
ACACACACACACACACACACACACACGAGACTGTTCTCAAAGAGACTTGCTGCCGAAAATGCGCCAAGGAAATTTTTTTTCTGGAGGTAACCAACTTGGTAACAAATCACTCAGATGTTCCCAACGCGGCTGACATTTGAGGAATACACACGCGGCTGTAACACAGATTGAGACGGCACCGCCATGGGGGGAGGGTGGTTAACACACATACGCACACATGTGAGCAGATGGCACCCTCGAAGTGAGTGCATGGTCAGACCAAAAAAAAAAAAAAAAAAAAGGGGGGGGATCAATCTCAGTGAACTTCAGGCCAGGACCAGCATCCCGGGAAAGGAAGCAGAATCCTTCCTCACCACAAACCCCCCACCCCCAGGCCTGCCAACTCCCACCCAGGACTCCTGGCCGCCCCCCAGCCCCATAGTGGCGTCGGCCCTGCCTCCCTGACTGAGGCGGCAGCCCCGCTTCCCTCAGAAGGGGCAGGCAGACCCAGAGAGTCCGGGGAAAGCGCCCAGGGAAAGACCCAAGACTCTGAAACCACAGGCTGGGAAACTGAATCCCCCTTGGCAGGACCACGCAGCGGGGAACTGAGGGGCGATCGCCCAACACACGCGCGCGCACACACACACACACACGCAGCACGCCCCCCTTCCACGCGCCAACAAAGACGGCCTCCCCCAGGCTCACCTCCATCCCCGCTCTGCCGGGAGTTTGGGGGCAGATTCCGGGGCCGTCGCGCTCCAGCAATCCACACGGTGGTCTGATCGCCAGCGGCTGCCGGCGCACTGCCTCAGACAAACTTAAAACAAAAAAAATACACACGCGCACACGCGCGCACACACACACACACACGCACACGCACTCTTCCTCTCTCTCTCCGATTTCCTATTAAACCAGGCGAATTAAAACCACAAGCGCCCGGGCTGCCTCCCCTGAGATCCAAACCCTCCACGCTTCCAAGGGGTCTCAGATCCCGCGTGGCCACTGGACATGCCACGAGTGGCCGGGGAATCCAGAGGCTAGTTGTATTTTTTAAAGACGGTTTTGCACTCGAAACTCCCAACAGCCAAGCTCACAATCTGGGGCATTTAAAGTAATCAGACAGGTGCAAGTGAATGAATGCATCAGGGATCCAGGAGGGGCCACCCCGCGCCATCCCTCCTGGCCCGCCGTGGGGAGCCCCCTCCCCCGGACCTCCCCGGCGGGGACCCAGTCCGGCCTGCCGAGAGTCGGCCCCCCGCGAGAGGAGCGCGCCTTACCTGCTGTAAGTACATGAAAGTCAAGGCGCAGGACAGCTGGGGACACATGCCCACGTTGGGGAGCGCCACGCAGGTGGCCCCCGCCAGAGGATGCTGCATTGTGCCTCGGTGTCGCGCGCCCGGCGCGAGTGGGGACGCTCGCGTGCAATCCCCGTTGCTTTCCCCCTCCCCCTGCGGCCGGGTCCCTACAATTTTTTTTTCCTTTTTAATTTCCCTGATTATCCAAGTCAAACACCGGCAGAGGCAGCTGCGGCGGCTCCGCGCGGCTCTCTCCTCCTCCCGCTCGCTCTCTGCTCTCCTCCCGCCCTCCCTCGTGCTCCCGCTTCCTCCCCGCCCCACCCCCTCTCGCGCCTCGGTCCCCCCTCCCTCCCTGCCGGCGGGGCCGGCCTGCCTCGGCCTCCGGCTCCCCGGGCGCACAGCGTCCCTCCCTCGGCTTGCAACTGAGACTCTCCAGCAGGAAGCTGCAAAACTAGTTGGCTTCCTTCGGGGGCGGCTCTTTGCTGGCTGGTGCGGGTCCCTGAAAGTGCCCGGGGTTCCCCGACCCCCTGCCTGGCCCCATGCCGGCGGGCAGGGCGGGGAAGGGAAATTGGCCGGAGCCGCCGGGGCGACTTGGACCCCTGGTGGACGGGGGAGAGGGCTCCGGGCAGACGCCAAGCGCCGGGGGAAGTCCGGTTGGGGGGGTGGGGGTGGGGAGGGGTACGGGGGCGCCGGTACCGCGGGGTGCTGCTCCTTCCTCAAAAGGGCTTTTTTTTTCATCTCACACACACATATATATGTATGTATGTATGTATTGTGTGTGTGTGTGTATGTATGTATGTATGTATTTTTGTAAAGATCGCCCCCGGGTTTAAATCGTGTCTGCTAAAATCCTCCTGCGGGCGGGCCAGCGAGCAAGTGAGCGCAGCGCCTTCCTCCCCCCGCCCCGGTATTGAGAGATTTGGGGGAACCCGCGTGTCCGCCGCCCCCTCCGCGCGCAGCGCGCACGTGCACACACACACACACACACACACACTAGTTGGCAAACACCCGGAGAAAAGGGATTTCCCCTTTGTAAGGCGCGGGAACGCCGGGGAGGCCGGGGGAGCTGGGGTTGCGCCACCCCAGTCCCTGGTCCCGCGCAGGCAGCCGAGGCAGGAAGCGCCCCCTGCAGCGCCACGCAGTTTGCTCCGCCTTGCCTCGGGGTTCAAGGGAGAACCCGCCCTGGCCGGCGGGACGCCCCGCCTGGCCACCCAGGGTGACGGGGGACTGGTGGGCGGCAGGCAGGGGGCTCCTCTCCCGGCCTGGGTCCCCACTCTTCTCCAGCTATCCGCGCAGGGTGGGAAGGGGGTGCCCGAGTCTTTCAAGAGACGCCTGTGGGCTGCAGCGAGCCAGCGAATGACAATGGTTTATTTCACTTTCTTTCTTTCTTTCCTTCCTTTCTTCCCATCCCTGCCTGGCCAACCCCCTCCTTGGCTAAATTAACATTCCACTCTCGCAAACCCGGTCTCCCCTCCCCTCCCCTTTATTTTATGAAGTAATAATTATTCATTAGTAGATTTCGTTAGTCTTTATGCAATAAAACACGGTGGAATCTGCCACGCAAAAGAAAATATTAGGACTCTTAACTCATCTTCGGCGCCCATGGGGGCAGGAGGAGGGGGGAGAGGGGGAATTAGCACCAACAGGAAAATCATGATCCGGAATGTTAGCCAGATATATGTATTGTGTTTAATCTAGACTTTGACCTAGTGGTCAGATTGTCCTCTTTTTTTGTTTTGTTTTGTTTTACTTTTCAAAGCAAGAGGTCAGCTGTCTGAACTGTATGTTTCTGTGGCTACTGGGGTCCCCTGCAGAAAGCTCCCTCCGGGGCTGAGGATGTGTGTGCCTGTCTCAGCCAGGGACATCCAGGGCAGGAGGCTGGCAACTGGCCGCCAGGGCGTCCCCACTGACACCTCCCTGGGGTCCCCGACACTCCGGAAACTGAATGACAGGAAAGGAGCCACCAAGGCCTTGCCAGGCACCAGCCACTTGGCTGGCTCATCAAAATGCCTGCTGAAGAAACGAAAGAAACAGTCCCCAGCTCTGTTTCCTGGTGGTGGTGCCACTGTGTTTGGAAACGCTGTCAATAAAGTCCTCTCTGCCAAACACGGATCCCCAGCCAGGCCCTCTCTCCCTCCTCTTCTCACCTTGAGGCACCAGCCCCCCACCCCCAGTTCCGTGCTCCCCATAAATTTAGTGGGGTGGAGGGAGAGAACACCCTAGCATGTTGAACCCTAAACAGAACGGGAAGGCTTCCTCAAACCTTCCATACAGGGTCGTATTCTGTACTGTAGTGGGGGGGGGGGGGGGAGGAGTGACAGGGCTTAGTTTGAAAGCCTCTTTCCCTATATCATGACACCTCGGAAATCACATCAGATAAGCGGGGATTTGCAAATCAACGGATTCCCTCTTTTCTCCCTTCTTACTTTCTGTCATTTATTTACTATGTACTTATTTATCACTTACTTTGCAATTCACACGGGGAAGGAGAAAAACCACCCCACAAAGACTACAGAGTCTGGCCTCTCTGAGCCCCTTATGCCTCCAGCAATCTGCTGGACAGAGAGGGATTCACCAGCCTCGTTCATTCCCCCCCCCCCCCATCTGACACTGGAAAAGCCTGCAGACACCCCAAGATGAGGATAGACTTTTCCCTTCAGCTCATTTTCATAAGGAACGTGATAAATATTACATGGCACTTTAATAAGACCTTCTCTGAGTGGTTTAATGAAAAACAAATACATTATGTAAGGGACCGTAACAGCTCCCGGCTGCCCTGAACCAAGGGAGCTTCTGCAGCCAGGTTCCTGGCTCCCGGCAGCGTGGATCGGATTCCTCCGGACCCACTTTGCAGGAATGACTCAGACATCCCCTTACGCTCCAGTCTTGGGAGTCAGTGGCTGGAAATCGGTACAGTAAAGCCATGCAGACCAGGCGTCCTCAAGGCAGGCCACAGCTCTTGTGACCCAGGCCCGCCCTGCACACCCAAGCCCAAACTTTCACTTTCTCACAGTTGCGCGCGCACACACAGGCACACGAGACATAGCCCACACCTGAGCACCGAAACAGGAGCCCACGAGCGGGCCTAGGGAGGCTAGCGGTAGCAGACCACACACAGGACCCCAGTCAAGTGGTAGCCCTCTGTGGGCAGTGATTTCTGCCTTCTCCACGATCCAGGTTTGCCAGCCTTTTGAACAGCCTCTGAGGTCACAGAGTCACAACGCGGTGGTCAGCCCAGTACCAAAGAGCCCTACCGGCACCACACAGCAATTCAAGTGACAAGTGGGCCCAAAAGATGCTCCTGTCTCTCTGTACAAAGGATCCAGAGCCTCAGAATCAGCCGCTGGCCTTTCAGCTGCAAGGGCTCTGAGCCCAATGCCTGCTGGGTTGCCACAGGAGAGTGAATGATGCCAGCGCCAATGAAACTGTGTGTTTGAAGGCGGCGATCAAGTTTTAATTTGACCTACAGGATTGGATCACGTGTGTACCTCTTTCCCCAAAGTTGCACTGATGTCAGAGTTTCAAGAAAACAGTCTCTTTTCTCCCTTTAATTATGCCTTATTATGAAGTCCTCAGGCTGTCAAAACAGAAGGCACTTCAGGACAGGACACTTTCTACGGGTGTCGCTCTGAAACAAAGCAAGACTCCAGCCTCACAACAAGAAGGACCCTCTGCTCTTTCGTGTGACTGTCCTGGAACTAGAGACTTGGTCTAGAAATGCTTAATCTGGCTTCCGAATTTTAATGCCAGCGACGGCAGGCGAAGTCTCAATCTTCCACAGAGGAAGTAAGTAGGCTTTAAAAAAAAGCTTACTGTTTAGTATCTCTGTCCCAGGTATAAGTGCTTGATTGACTGGCGTATGCAAACACCTGAGTGCCACTTAGTACCGACCTCTTTCCAGGTGGGACTGGGGCCCCGGGCTTGGCAGAGGACACACACACAGCTGACTTCCTAGCAGGGGGGAAAGAGGCAAAGCACAAACAGCGCGGCGTAACAGAACGCGATGAGGTTGGTGGAAAAACACAAGCATCGGGTCAGAATCAGGAACTCCAGAAGCCAGGCCAGGAGCTGGATGCCATCAATGGTGCCTGAGAAGGAGGTCTGCACTGCAGACATGCAGCGGCAGCGGCCTCCAAGAAGCCCTCCCGGGTGCATCATAGCCCCTCCCATTCCCAGCTTCTAAGCCTCAGAGTTGGCCAATAAGTGAATCTCTGCCTCAGTTTGGCAGGCAGGCACGTCTAAGGTTGGGAGACTGGAAAGGCCCACACCTGTCGCTGTGATCATGGGGACACGCAGGGGATATAGGGTCTGACACACAGTCCACACTCAGCAGCCCCTCAGCGGATGGGCAGGCGCAGGGGGGGCTTTGAAGGCTGTTTTCCCTGTGCTTAAAGGACGGAAGGATTCTGAGTCGTGCCTGGACTTTCAGCTTTGCCTGTGTGAAGCTGGCTCCACCCCTGGGCCCCTGAGCTATCCTGCACAACTTCCCTTTTTCCGGCTCTGCTTACGTCCCAGCACTGAAGCACAGGGCCTGCAACTCAACGCCCCTCAAATGCACACAGGGCTCTTGTCTCCGAGCAGCAGCCGCATCTCAGCACAAAACCAATTCCGAGCATGCAGTGACAATTGCTTTGCAAGCAATGACAGGGCGGAGGCTGGAGATTGGAGTCTGCATTCGTGCAAAGGACCCTCCAACTCGCTCAGCTTCCTAGCCTGGTTGTAGGCTGCCAGTGGTAACGGAACTAAAAATCAGCCCGGTTTACAGTAACAGAAACACAGGTGCAAGAAATGCCCGGCTCCCAAAGAGCGCTGGCCACCGATTCTCCTCCCTTGGCTGTTCACAACTGTCAGCAACTGACTATCTTTCACTCAAAAGACTGGCGTCAATTAACACACAAAATCAAGCGGATAAGTACAGCAGCCGATCGTGATCTCTAGAACCGGGGGGCGGGAGAGTGGGATCTGTGTTGTCCCTTGGGAAAACCTCTCAGAAAAATCTCTAGCAAGTTTCAGAGTAGGCGCGATGACGTCACATGAGTCAGAATCAAAGCAAGAAGAAACAGAACCCTGTTTCTCCACAGGTCCACATGTACGTGTGCAGAAACGCACAGAGGCCCAGGCACATGTTCGTACACACAAACACAGGAAAGGCCTACTTTGGGTGACTACAACCCAAAACTGGTATATGTATATATACACACGTGCAGGGCAATGAGGTGGAACGATTGGGAGGTTTTTAATTTTTTACGCTATGCAGATTTAGACTGCTCAGATCTGTCAAAAGCAGAATGTGTATATCTGGTGTATAATAAAGTAAAACACTCGTGTTACTAGTGCTGCTGCACCTGAGACCACGGACATCGCTGTTGTGATGACAGAGGCCCCGGGGTCACGACACCTGACAGGACTGCTTTGCGAACGGTGGTCAAGTTTCCCAGCTCAGGTAAGAACATCTACTTACACCCGTGGTGCAGCTGCAGGATGTTGGGCACTTAACACCCCCAGATAAAAGGCGTACAGGCCTGGTGGTGCAGGCCCCTTGTCCCCGCACTCTGGGAGGCCGAGGCAAGAGGAGCGCAAGCTGGAACCAGCTTGGGCAATTTAGCAACTTAGCTAGAAATTAAAATCAAAATTAAAACTGAAAACAGGTGGGAAATGTAGCACAGTGTGAAGGTCCCGGGCTGAATCCCAAATGCAAAGAAAAGGGAAAAGGGTAGGAAAAAAAAAAAAAAACCCACATAGCACAAGGACTCCGTAACTTTGAATCTCAACCTCCTGAGGACCAGTTTTCTCCTGATGGGGTCACAGAGGAGAATGAGGGGCACAGGGGCCCTCGCCCTGCCGCTCCCTTAAGCTACGCAGCTTCCCGGAGACACCTGCAGGGGTTTCTGGAGAACGAGAGGGGGCCAGCTGGTTTGCACACGCAGGTGTGTCCACGTCTCAGTGGCTCTGTCACCGGGCTGGGGAGTTTGTCTTGGCAGCAGGCCTCACGTGTAGCCCAGGCAGACAGAATGAGGCCATTCTTTTACCCCTTGTAAGCCCAGGCCCGACGTCCTGCCATCGCTCGACCCTGAAGCTGCAACATGGAAGGAGCCAGGAGGCAGAGAAAGTGTGTCTCTTCCTTCCGTCCCCCCCCCCCCAGGCTTGTGCCCACGGGCTCCACAGAGTGCACGCGGGCAAAGCCTGACGCGCTGACCCCTGTGCATGCCCACCCTGGTGAGAGCCCGCTGTGTGTCCAGAAGCAGGATGGTGGTACGCATCTCCACCTGCGTTACGTTGTGACTGTGGCTTTTGTTGTTACTTTTTAGGATGAGAAGACACAAAAACACAGGGACAGAGGGAAGGGACAACCTGCTCTTCCTGGGGTACCGTTGACTCCTGCATTGCTGCTAGGGTAGAAATATATATGCCCCTGGCCACCCCCAGGCCGTACCAGCGTCTCTAAGGCTGTGTGGATTCCAGCCACAAAGAAAGGCCTGACAAATCCTAGGACTTTGAAAACAGTTTCATAGCCTACATCAATGGCTAGGGGTTGAGATATCCAGAGCCTAAGCCCACGGCTAGGTAGGTATACTCATGCCTGTGTAGCCTATACCCATGCCTACACAGCTATACTCATGGCTACATACCCTATACTCATTGCTATGTATCCTACACACATGGCTACATAACTACACATATGGACAGGTCAACACAGCCCATCTCTACAAAGGTGGTCTATATTCACAAGAATGCTGTCCCAGACCTATACACACAAGCTCACTGGGTTTAAAGCCAAGATCTGGCCTTTGTAAGACATGGGCACGTGACCTGACCACTCTAAACCTTGGGCTCCTCCCCTGTGGCACAGAGCCAGTAACAGCTCCCTCAAGGAACAGCAATAATTCTCAGACTTCCCATCCCTCCCTCTAATTCACGGACGATTACGATCAACGCTTAAAGCCATGGAAGGGATCGCATGAAATTAACAACTTTTCCATTTGTGGCCAAGTTAGGAGGTTTGCGCGCACACATGCGCGCCACACGCCATCTGCCGCACCCATCTTTTCGACAAGGAAAGGGCACTTTACACCACAGAGTACAAAAGGAAGAAGGACATGATCTCAAAATAAAGAACAGCCTTTCGGATTGATTAAATTTAGGCCTATTAAAATTTTCACTAAATTGCCCTTAATTTTCTCATTTAGCTGCAGTCTGTTGGAAATGTCATTATGGAATCAGATGGGTCTGTGGCTCAGTGTTTGGGAACCACCCAGATAATGAATGCAAAGTGCTTCTTAGAGCGGGCACTGGTATGAAGAGAATTAAGAGCCCTGTGGCAGGGTTGTGGGGGGGGGGGGGGCTGGCGGCAGCTAGCAGTCATCCTCCCTGGGCCTGAAGAAAGGCCCTCCTCCCCACACCCAATTTGCAGCCACGGTACCAGATCCCCTGATCTTGTCCAGTCCCCTGCGTGCCACAGCAGCCAGGCTTCTATGCTTTTTTGTATGTTTTTTGGAGACAGGGTCTCACTCTGTAGTCCAAGCTGATCCTGAACTCACTATACAGCTCAGGATGGTCTGGAACACACAGCAATACTCCTGCCTCTGCTTCCCGACTGCTGAGATCACAGGCATGGGCCACCACATCCAGTTTGTGGTTCTGGGGAACTGAACCTAAGGCCTTGTGCTTGCTAAGCAATTGATTCAACCACGTTCTTCTATTTCATTAGTGGCCAGATGAGTTGAATGGCCACACTGCCAGTTCACTCGCTGTCCTTTCATCAAAGACCTGTCTCTCAAGGCTACTGTCCGTGCGTCCTCTGACAGGTACCAGGGAACTTCTGTGGTTCCCGTGGGGGTATGGAGTACTCTCAGGGAAGCCTGTCTTTGCAACTTAGCTTCGTGAGTCTGAAGGCCCAGCTCTGGCTCCACTCCTACAGTTGCTGGGATGTTCGTCTACTGACTCAGAAGCCCTTAAACATCATTTCCATTCTAATGGGAAAAAGCAGTAATTTTTCTTCCCTAATGAAGTTGTTAAAAGATAAAATAACAAATATATTCTGTCCTAAGATCAGAGCTTGTGATCTAGCAACCATTCAGTCTACAGCAGCAATTATCACCATGAATTATTTTTATTTTGCGTGTGTTACAGGAGGTTGAGCCCAGGCCTTCACACTGAGCAATATTCCTACTATTATTTTACATTTTATTTTAAGATAGGATCTCATTATGCTGTCATATTGCCCAGGCTGGGCTCAAACTTGCAATCCTCCTGCCTCAGCCTCCCAAAGTGCTAGGTTATCAGGCCTGTATTACCATATCTGTCTAAATTATTTTTTATTTTCAATCTTAGAGCAGATGATACAATAGACACTCTGTTTTTTCTCTTTGCAAAAACAAGAAAGATTGCACACACAAGACTGATAAAATCACTGCATTTATAGGACAACTAACTCCAAATCTAATTTTTTAAAAGCTAAATAAATCAGACACAGAAGGTTAAATGGAAAGCACGGTTTTTGTTTTATGAGAACATCCGCATATAAATAATTTAAAGAGTAGGCTGAGGGCATAACTCAGCAGTGATAGCACTTACCTAGCAAGCACAAGGCCCCGAGTTCATTTCTCCAGCACCACATAACCTGGGTGTGGTGACTCATTCCTGTAATCTCAGCACTTGGGAGGCTGAGGCAGGATTGCTTTGAGTTCACGGCCAGCCTGGGCTGTGTAGTGAGTTCAGGACCAGACTGGACTAGAGAGAGAGCCCCTATCTCAGCAAATGAATAATGAACAACCAAAGAGAGAGGCGGGATAACCGGAAACAGAAAGGGAGGCTCTTTGAAGAGGGAAAAGAGGACCCGGAGGAGGAGAGGGGAGGGAGAAAAGAGGATTGAGAGTTATCAAGATTGCATACACAGGTTGCAGGCACACTATTGAGTCCTCAAAATGAATGCAAATCTGTATCATAAACACAGACTAATAAGAGGGAAGCTAATGGCACAGCAAAATATGAGTTTGTACACAGACAGGCAGGCAGACCGACCACCTTGCTGCCTGGCTCTGATCGCACCATTTCCCCAACCCCGCTAATGAGCCCCATGAGCACACAGGTGCACCCCAGCCCACCGCAACAGCCTCTTCTCAAGCTTCATCTCAGGGAGTGTTGGGTCAATCTTCCCACTTTTGTTTTTTTTTTCCTTTTTGGGACTGACTCAGGCAACATTTATTAGAAGAGTCCTTGGGGCCAGGTGGCAGTTAATATGTCTTATCTTCACAGAAGTCTTTTATGGATTTGAATGACTTCAGAAAACACCTGGGCTACGAGAAGGGGACTCATGTCCTGCTGAGAAAGGGTGGAGACACTAGCTTCCCCTGGCTGAACAACGGGGTACCACAGGTACTGGAATACTCCTTCCTGTCCTGCAGAGCTGGTCATGTGAGAGGGGCCACGGTGCCCCCCCCGTCCCTCGCCACCCTTATAGTCGCCACTACTTACAGGACCTCCACCCAGAAGGCAGTTTTCTGGAGCGCTGCTGTACGCCAATGCATCTGTGGGCTTTCTTCTTCCAGACTCTAATGGCTGACCCCAAGTCGCTTAATTAGGAGCTGTTCCTAGCTTTCCAGTGAGTACTGCTTCTGAGAAGAAGTACCTACCCCCAGCCTACCTTGCTTTTTTTCAAAAGCAAAGACCCTGTCCCTAGGCTCCTTCTCCAACACCCTCCTCTCTCCAGCTCTGGCAGGAGTGACAAGGGGGAGAGGCAGTGTTCCATTCCACCACCAGTCAACTGAGTCTGGCAGGAGAAACTCACAGATCCTAAGTTAAATCGTTAATAATAATAATAACACCACCACCTTCAGTTCCCATGAGAGCTTCGCAGACGCACAAAACATCGTAGAGGAGAGTCGGAGGGAGGGCGCCATGCTTGGGAGGGTGGGAGTCGGCTGCAGGCGCACAGGACAGAATGTTAACGCGTGGGACAGGGGACAGTAGGCGGCAGAGACAAAAGCGGCTAAGTGGTGATTTCTCCTAATGAACACGTGGGCGGGGAAGGTCTACTTTGGGAAGCCTCCACACCCCACCCACTCTCTGGGTTTCGGCGTTCTGGGTGGAACTCCAGAAGATCTGAAGGCAAACAAAACCTGCAGAACTTTCCCCCACTTTGTCCCTGTGGTGAGCTTGGCTACAGGGTTCCTGGACGCCTTAAATGCTCAGAGCTACTCCCGTCCGTGCAGCCTTGACTACATGTCATGTCCCCTCTGACATCTCAAGCTCGGTGACCATCTGGCCAGACCTCAACCTTCCCAGATCCTTGTCCTTGCAACCAGGTACGGGACACAGTGGCGACTCTGGGCTCTCGGCAGCACCAGCACGCGCTCTAACGTGGCTATCGTCGGTGCTGACCTGGAAGGGGTGTGTACCGCCATTGACAAAGCTATGTTCATCCGCAAAAGGTCAAAGGTAAAACTGCAAGTATCTCAGGGCTTGTGTGGAAAACACCCGTGGTTCTCCCGGTGTCACCGCACCAAAATGCACCCTTTTCACACTTCGGAAAACTGCAGTTCTTGCTACAGACCTCACCCCACCTCCACCTAACCTGGCCTGCTAGCTCCTTAGTTTGGATTTTCTCATAGAAAACCCAGTCCCTCCCCAGTGGCTCTACTACATAAAGCACCCATGAGGTTCTGTAGACACGAAGGCAGTGGGAAAAAGTGGGAGACAGAGACCCCACTCCAGAAAGGAAGTTCTAGAAGGATCTAGATAGACTGCGTCCTTCTTTCCCCACTCCTGGAAATAAAACCCAGCGTCTCCACAGTAAGCTACACCCCAACCCTTTTTCTCCCTTAAATTTTAGTTTTGAGACAAGTTCTCACTAAGCTGTTAATTTACCCACACTAGATCTGAACTTGCAATCTTCCTGCTTCTGCCTCCCAGAGTGTGGGTGCGACAGGCATGGGCCACCAGGGCTGCCCTACACTGCAGCCTTGAGATGACCTGTGGCTATTCTGCCACCACTGACTCGGTTCCCTCTCTGCTGGTTTCAGGCCTCCTCCACCACACCGCATTGCCCTCCCCCCGCCTTTCCCTGCGGAAGCCACAGATCCAGGGCCCATCCTCCTTCCTCCATACCTCAGAAGCTTAGTGGCAGCTGCCCCGGGTCCTGGGAGGGGTCACCCTTCCACCCTAGCTTGCATAGCTCATCCTGCGAAATGATTCCAGGTGTAACAACTCTAGGCTCTTTTGGCACATGGGCATGGAGGGCCGAGATGACAAACCTCTCCGTGCACGGGCAGGGTGGAACTCCTGCTTGCCCCCTGGATGGGAGATCTCCGTTGGCTTAAGTGGTGCCTTGCCGGGTCTCTCAACTGTACTCCAATCCCCATCACCTTTTTCTAAAACTACTTCTGTCACACACACTCAGCTGTGCCTTCTACGCTCTTGACAACCTGTGAAGGGCATGCGGTGACAGATGAAAGCCACTAGATGAGGCCTAGAGCCACCCCTAGCCATCTACTACTTTAACATTCCTGCCCACAAGGGCTTTGTCCCTGCAGCTCTTGCACTTACTGACCTGCTCACTAGTCAACAGAAGCGCCTCCTCCCTCTTGTTTCACCCCGAAACGTCAACATCTGCCTTTCCCATCTCAGACTCGCGGTCCTAGGCTCAGAGCCGTCAGCCTGTCTCCAAATCCTCACCATTTTTCACTCTCCCATCTCCTGGCTACAAAACTTCCATTAATTTTGGCCCCATGTTAATTCACATATTGGTCTCTTCAGCCTAGGTTTTAAAAAATAAAATAAAAAGCTGTGTCATCCTAACTGGTTCCTTGCCTCCCGATCACGGCTCCTCCCACGGCCTAGAGCACACTGACTCCATAACACAATTTCACACATAAAAGGCAAGTTTTCTGACTCTCTGGTGGAAAGGCATCCGTGGTCCCTGCTAACAGGTAGGGAAGGTATCAATTACCTCACTGGTGATGCTCCTCCTGTCCGGTGTCCTACTGGGACTTCTGTGGAGCTCCCTCGAGGCTCAGGGTCACCTCCGACCTCCTGTAACTGCCTTTGCCCAGGGCACGCAAATGCACCCTCCACCCACACCCACCTGCTGAGACGGCAGTAATGATGGGAGTGTATGAATCCCAGGATGCTCAGGATTTCTCTGTGCCAAGATGGAGAAGAGGCTGCTCCTGCCTGTGTGCACATGTGCCCACCTGTTGTGCAAAGGGCCAGTGCTGGGTACACACTGATAATACAATCTCACCCTCAAGGACACAGATGCTCATGAGAGCTAGATAAGCATCCTGATTATTGCACATGCGTGCGTGCGTGTGTGTGTGTGTTTCTTTTCGAGACAGGGTCTCACTCTGTAGCCCAGGCTGGCTTTGACCTTACAGCAATCCTGACTCAGGACAATCTACCTACCTCTGCCTCCACCTCCTGAATGCTACGACTACAGGCATGCGCTACCACACCTGGCTTATATGGTACTGGGGAATTGAACTCGGGTACTTAGCACTTGACATAGCACTTGGTAGGCAAGCGCTTTAACCGCTGAGCCACTCCTCCAGCCCTACCCTGCTTATTATAAACCGGACCTCGCTGGGCCAGGTGATGCAAGTCTTTAATCTCCGCACTCAGGGGGACTGGCGCCGTAAGATGGCAAGTTCGAGCTCAACCTGGGCAACTTATTTAGCACGACTCTGTCTCCAAATTAAAACTGAAAAAAAATTTTTTTCTGGTGTGTGGTGGCCTTAGGTTCCATTCCCAGCATCCTCAAAAGATAAAGGAATAAATAAATGATACAGTCATTAACCTGCATTCCTTGCCTACGTCATCTCCTTCCCCTTCGTCCCCCACACACAAGCAAGCGCACATTGCGGAGAATTCTTGATTTCTCCCAAGTGTTTCAGCCTCATCCCCTAACCCTGGCCTGTGGCTGCTTACAACAGGTGCTTGCTCAACAGGGGTTGGATGAAGGAAAAACCCGACTGTGGCAGTCCAAGCCCCCCTGCACGCTGATGTCTCTGAAATCTGTTTCATTTGTTAATTGCTTAATTCATTTACTCATTCATCAGCTACACGTGTGCTGCATGCCCAGCCTCGGGGATCCAGGAATCCGATGGTCAGGTCAACAAGACGGGAAATGAAACTTATTCTCTGGATTAACCTGCTATTTTTCAGGTCATCTAGTTAAAATAATTACTTTTTTTTTTTGCAACTTTGAATCAGCATATAAATCAGCATTTTTTCCTCCATAGCACACAATGCATTAAAATACCGAAGTGAATTGTATTACAAGGCTAATTGAAAACAATATTAGTAACCCATACTCTCAATTTCAAATATGAGTGTTCATTCAAATAGCATCATTTGCTCACTGATAGGCTTTCTAATAAGTGCTTCATATTCGAATTCATAAAATTCATCTCTAGCTCTGTTCATTTCATCTCTTATATAAGTGGACCTTTGTGCAACATTTATTTCTATAAAGGTTTCTACCCGTGTAAAGGTGCTGGTCAGAGACTCAGTATTTGCCATGTGACCCTGGGAGGGGGGTCAGGTGACAGTCACGATAATCAGAAGAGCACATTCGGGGCCCCAGAGGTGCCCTTGTCTCTCCTGCCTTCTGGGTAAGAAGTGGGTGACAGTCAGGACTGGGGAGGCAAACTTCCGGGTTCGGAGTCTTGAGTCTGTTACATCCTGGGCTGGGTCATTTTTTAACAAGTTGGACTTTTGAGTCCTGGGTCGCTGTCTGAAAAGTGACAGATCTGTGGGGTCCTCTTACAAGCTTGTATCTGGATCACATGGGGCAGGAACATACCTAGTGCCTCCCTGGTGCCCGGACAGCACATGATGTATCTTAGCTTGAAGGCCGATGGGAGGATGAGGGACTGTGGTGGTGGTGACGATGTTGTTGCTGGCGATGGTGGTGGCACTGGTGTGGTGACATGGATCTATTATTGGCTGACACAGCACAAGGCAATGTGAGTTGGCTGCTGTGGAGAAGATCCCTTGGTTCCCTGAGGCTAGAAGAAAGCACCTTGTTCTTCTCATCCATCTAAGGAGAGAGCACATTGCTGCTTCGAGCTCCTGCCTTTCTCTTTAACACCTGGAAGTTAGTCTCCCCTCCTGGGTCTGGGCTGGAGGAGGTGCTCCCCGTGCAGCAGGCAGGAGCTGGTACCCCTGCTCCTCCGAGCAGCCAGGGAACATTAATATTTTATGATTTCTGAGCGAACACACCAACCCCCAGGGCGCGACTCCTTCCTCTGGTGTCACTCAGACTCTGAGCAGGCGCCATGGTCCCCTCGCCCCTCAGTGCCTCTCCCCAGCAAAGCTGTTCCCGCTTGCCTGGCATCGTTGACACCCTAGCAAGGGGCACACGATTCCAAAAATACCATACATCAAGCCCAGCAGAGCCCAGAGTTGCTGCGCTGCTCCTGTGGTCCTATGTGCAGTGTCCTTCCTTAGCCATCTTAATCCACCCTCTCGGCCACCTAGTAACAAGGCAGGAGGCTCTGTCCCAATTTATAGGCGAGGAATCTGAGAGCAGGATGAGACAACTGATTTAAAAGTACGTGTGGCAGCCCTGACTCAGGTCAGTGACGGGTTCTTATCTTGGAACCTTTGGGCGTTACTGTGGAAAACATTCTGGAAAATGGATTTCAGAGCGGAAAGCCAGACAATTGGATGATGGTTTTACAGGTTCCCTAAGGGTGGGTATTTACCCCCAGGGAGTAAGGACAAGATGACTCAGGAAGAGACTGCCCCCCCCCCAAGACCCCCAGGGGCATCTGAAGCCACTAAGACTACCCTGTTGTATGGACGGGTCCAGGGAAGACAAAGCCAGCCACAATCAGACACCGGCAGGTGATGGAGGACACAGGCCCAGTGCCTTCTCCTTCCCCCCACTTAGAGCACGTATAAGTCAATCTCACATGGGACTGGTTTCAATTTTTGGCTTAGTATCCAGGCATACAAGTAACTGGCTAAGACCTCTGGCTTCGAGATACACATAGAGGAACTTCAGAAGCAGAAAAGAGTGTATAAACTGGATAGAAAACCGGTATATGCCCAGGAAGGGCGGGGAGCACCCCTCAGATATCTACTTATTTGGTAATGATGTGTGTATAAGATCTATTTGTGTCTCTAATATATTCTCTCCACTTCCAAATTTATCTCTTTCTAAATCTTCATCTATAGATCTACGCAGAAGCACCCAGAGCTTCGTGGAAACAGCCAACAGCTAATAATCTTGCTGTGATTACAGGTGACTTTCCCTTGTGTCGTTAATCTATATTAACACAGTTTTGGACAGGAAAAATGGAAAAAATGATCATAATAAAGACAATGTAGTTTCCTCTCCTTCCTTCTTTAAAAAATTCAAATGGTTCAAGTCACACAATGAAGACACCTCTGTATCCATTCTACCCCAGGTCCAAACTGCCCAAGGTGGGGTCATGCAGAACATCAGCAAGGTCAAGTCCACTAGGAATGGCTTTGCTCTCCGTACTACTCGCCCTTTGGGGATTTCGATGGAGACTCTAGAAAGAGACAGCACCCTGGCATGGATCCTGAGCAATGCTGCTCCCTATCCATGCAAACCTAATTACAGTCACCTAAGAAGTTTCTTCTCAACTCCCCGGGTCCTTTGTGACAGCTCGTCATTCCAGGGGTAATATTTTTTTTTTTTTTTTTGGTCAGGAAAACCTCATTTCTATTTTTGTTACGAGAGCTGCTTGTCTCTGCCGGCTCTTTTTACCTAGATCAAGACATTACGAGGACCTGCACTTTCCTCGGGCAAAGAAGAATTGCTAATTTTCCCTCTCTATTAAGGATCAGGCCATCTCCACCAGCTTCACCAATATTTGTTTTACATTCTCAGGACCAAGGGTATCCTGGGAAAAGGTTAACCTCTTCAGGGCTACAGTCGTGCACTTCTCAAAGGCTCCCATCATCGACTGTCCTTGGGACTACACAACCCAGACAGTGGGCCAGGTCGCTGCCCTCTCTCCTGCTTTAGAGGATTGGCTTAGTGACATTCTCACTGCTGGGGCACAGTACCCAACACCTGAAACTCAAGAAAGACAAGGTTCATTTTAGCTCACAGTTTCAGATGGTCTTAATCCCTTCGTGGGTGATGGCAGGGGTGTAGCAGAGGGCCTGGGCAGGAGGGAAGCTGTTCACACACACTGGGACAGGAAGCCCAGAGATGGAGGAAGGGCAGAGCTAGCACATAATCCTTCCAGGTCAAGCCCCAATGACCCACCCCCAGCGATCCACCTCTTCTGACCAGGCCCCGCCTCTTAACAGCACAGGAAACCAATGGATCAGCCACCATGAATGAATCACCTTCCTGACATGAGACTTCATGGGGGGGACCTTCCAAATCCAAACCCCAATGAGTATGAAGCCCAGATTCCCACAGCCTTTCTCTTTGAGGCATATTCACAAGGTGCATTCTTCTTTATTGATAGGAAATGAAGCAATAAAAGCTCTGAACCTTAGGGTCCCATGAAGCAGGGGTGGGGAATGCCCGGCCCATGTGTCTCCTATGGCCCCCCGTCCAGCCACCCCACTGGGGGTGAGTCAATTCAAGGCTTCAGCATGTGGATTTTTAAGTTGATAATTTTGTATGGCCCGCAAATGATGTCATGAATCTCTAAATAGCCTTTGGTAGAAGAAAAGGTGTCCCACTCCAGCCATTAAGGCACATGACCTTTGGGGGGGTGGGGCCAGGGAAGGTGTGGGAATCATGTCACTTTCAGGCAAAATTATACCCAGCCATGATAATGGTGCTAGGGATAATGGCTAATATCAGAACTGGCTTCCTGCTGGGCATCCTGAACATTATTTACATACATTATTTTGCTTAATCCCTACACCAACATTTTTATTCATGCATTCACTCAGTTATCCCTCATTTAATTCATCCATAAATATTTATGGAGTGGTAAATTATGTTCTAAGGACGGCACAGTGTCACTAGGATGGGGCTACACACACAAACAACAAACAAACCAAACTCAGTCTACTATCTTGGATGGGATTCAGCAAACTCTAGGGCCAGACACGAATTCCAAAAACCAGTCCAAACAGTTTCTTTGTAAGATCGAGTCCTCACTTTTCCTTTCTTGGGTCCCCTGATCATGGAGGTATCTGTACATGAAGGTTCATAGTAATTTTAAGAGCTAAAAAGAGGAATCACTCCAAACGTCTCCCGACAGGTGGATTGTTAAATAAAGGGCAGGGGGTTCACACCATGAAATACTACTGAGGAGTGAAAAAGGAACGGGCTGATTCACCCCAAAGTGTGGATGGGTCTCAAGGGCAATGTGCAGAGCAAAAGAAAACACAGACTTCCAAAGTGCCACATGGTTCCATTTTGATGCGTCTAATGTTTGTGTTAAATAGGGGGAAAGATTAGTGCTTGCTAAAAATTAGGAGTCGGAGGGATCAAGGTGGGAGATGAGGGATTCTCAAGTGCAACAGAAGGAGCCCTGTGGTGACGAACTGCTGTAAACCGTGATTCTAGTGGGGGGGACACACAAACCCGCACGTGTGAAAACCCCTCCCCTAAACACAGACACCGAGCAAGCAAAACCGGGGGGTCGGAATCACATCAGCAGATTGTACCACTATCAGCACCCCTAGCTGTACCATTCCACCATCTTTATCCAGTGTAAGTTGGGTTGGAACGCTCCGTAGCCAAACCAGTCTCAAGCCTCAGGTCAATCAACAACCATCCCTACAAAAATCCCCATTAAAACTCAAATCATAGCTAGACATGTTGGCGCCTATGCGGATAATCCCAGTACCCTAAAAGACTGAGGCAGGAGGATTGCAAACTCAGGCCCGGCTGGGACAATTTAGTAAAATCTTATCTAAAAAAGTAAAGAGAGGCAGAGCATAGATCTGAGTCTAAAAGTCTGGGTTCGGTACTGCCAGAAAAACCCCACCGTAACAATAAAAAGGAATCACATGGTTCATTTTCTGAGGCCAATCGTGATTAATGCTAACAAGGAAAAGAACAGGGGTCTAAAAAAAGCCCAAGCGACTGTAGAGAGCAAGAGGATGGATTTAGACGGAGAAAGAGGTGGTATTTTATTGAGCAGTTTAAGGCTGAGGAGAAAGGTGGGTGGTGGAATGTTCCCGAAAAGGAAACCGTGTAGCGAGGCGGGTGGGGAGGTAGCCAAGGGCTGTGCTGCTGAGGGAATAGAGAGGCTGCCGGGACAGGGGTCCAGGCCAAGGCACACCGGAAACCCAGTTCCGGGGTTGCTCTGCAGCTGGGACACCCAGGACGGGAATGCAGTACTGTTCTTCTGCAGAAGACAAGCCGGCCTCAAAGAATAGGTAGGGCTGGGCAGGGTCCGAGCTGTGACCATATTCACCGCCTCCCTTCAAACCCATCTTTACATAAACCAAAATTGCACATCTTGTTCAACCCAGACACACCACTCCCAGGAATTTATCCTAAATATATGTTCACGAAAAACCTACGCATGATTTTGATTTTTGTTTCTTTTGCTTTTGCGGTACTGGAGATCAAGGCCAGGAACTTTGCACTAGGTGCATTCTCAGCCCATTTTTTTTTTTTTTTTAATTTTGAGACTCGTCTAAGTTACTAAAATGATGGGGCCCGTACTTGTGATCCTCATGCCTCAGCCTCCTGGAGTCCTGGAATACAGGCTATGACACTTGGCCAGGCTCTTTACACGAATGTTTGCAGTAAGATTTTTTTTTTTTAAATCAGCAGCAAAAGCTACAAACGATGCAAATGCCCTTTAGCTGTTGAGTAGATGAATGGTTGTGGATTTATACTATAGAATATTACTCAGCCACGAAAAAAGAACAAGAACCATCAGCTGGTACAGATACACAATGTGCCCAACACATGGCACCATCCACGTTTGCCAAAAGTTACAGAAATTTAGGCTAAGAGGGGCAAACGCGAAGGACAAGAGCCTGTATCTGAGTCCGAGGCACTGCCCTGAGCAGGAGCAGACGGGGATTAAAGCCAGAGGAAGGTGGGATGTATGGGGGGCGGAGGGTGGCCAGGAACAGGAAGGTCAACGGGTCTTAACCCCAGGAGAAGCAGCAAAGGAGACTACAAGGAATGGACGTGGTGGTCCCGGGGATGGCGATGCCAGGCTCTCCCCATCACGTGACTCTGTCAACCAATCCCTTCCCAGCGCCCCCTTCCGACTACCTGAGCCTGTGCAACTTAGGGATCCCCGTTTGTCCAAAAAGAGTCTTCTCCAGGGGTCGGTGGATTCGGATGTGGTCACGGAGGGGGACAGTTCGGAAGTCTGGGAAAAGCGGAAGCTGGGCCCAGCCCTGGACGCTGAAGGAATGGAGAGGGGCTAACAAAGGGAGGCGTCCCCACCCCTAAATCGCAACCACGCAGGTACCAACCCGGCAGCTGAAGGCTCTGAGGGCAGGTGCAGGAAAAGCGAACAGAAAATGGGCTCCGAGATCTTTCCGGGGGTATGCGTGGCACTGCGGATTAACCTATCTCTGAGCCACGCCCTTAACCCATTCTTTATCTATTTAGCTTCTAAGACGGGGTCTCCCTAAGGCTCTACGTAGCTCAGGCTGGGGCTCGAACTTGCTGTCCTCCTGCCTCAGCCTCCCCGAGCGCTGGGATGACGGGTCTGCGTCTCCAGGTTCTAATGTTTCCGCTCCTTCCGGGCGACCAAGGCCTAAGACCCCTCCTCGTCTTCCAGTGGACTGCTGTGTTCCGCAAATACTTCCGATCACGTGACGATGTACCCCTTCCTCTGGCTCTAGGCCTGAAGAAATGCTTGCAGGAAAAGGATCGTCCCCTTTGAGAAGTCAGTCTTAGCCCTCCAGGAAGTGGCCACGTCGCGTCCTACTCTGGGAATGGAGCTGCACACCCCCTCGCCTGCACTTAGGAATCCCCGCCGTGGGGACCTCGCTCTGGAATGATGTGGGTGCACACAGCTTCTGTGTCGTCAGTAGACTCTTACAGACCAAAAGACCTGTCACAGTGGAGCTGGAGGGGCTGGGGCGTAGCTCAGAGGGCAGAGGCAAGGCCCGGAACAACCTAAAAATGATCCCAGTGTGATGGCGCCCACCTGTAATCCCAGAATTTGGGAGGCCGAGGCAGGAAGAAGGCTGTGAGCTCAAGGCCCGCCTGGGCTGGGCTCCATAGTGAGTTCAGGACCAGCCTAGACTACAGCGAGACCTTGTCTCAAAATAAATACATAAATTAACCAACAAAAACCATCAACACCTATGAAGAAAAATGTGCTATGGATTTTCTTTGCTACCCAGCACTAGATATCTTGTTGCAAAATCAGTATTGAACACATCTTGTTCTGTGTGTGTGCACACGTGCGTGCACACATGTTACACGTGCCGATCCGCTCCCACCACAGCCCAGGGGGCATACGCTGCCACTAACATCCTCCCTTTGCTGCAGGACAGGCTTCCTGGCCCTGCCTGCTCTGCGTGGGGACCCGGTGGTGCAGGGGACCAAACTCAGGCAGCTGCTGCCGAGCTGGCCCCAGCCTCGTGAGTTCAGCCAGCCGCCGCACTGACTTCTCCCCGACCTGGCCGGCTGGTCCCTCCACATTTACAGCCAAAAGGATCGCTTGGATCAATTTCCCTTCCCCCGTGGGGTTTGGTGGGGTTGGTTCTGTAAGGACCGCAAGGCGGTCCCCTCCTGGCTTTTCTTGTGGGATCTCACGTTTGAGAAAGATGATCACCAAGCCCTCTCTAGTGAAGTCCCAGGGTAGTCAGCCAGTGTGGGGACAAGCTGGCCTGCCACACGGTGCCTGGCTGTCCCTTTTCTCCGTTCTAACACCTTGTGGAAATCTGTGTGTTGGGGGGGATCAAGCTGAAGGCCCTTATACTGAGCTATACCCCCAGCTCCCCCCCCCCTTTTTTTTTTTT